>JALPQI010003434.1:0-82235 GCA_025490895.1 Thaumatotibia leucotreta
GATGTATCATCGCATGCAAAAATATACGTCTAATCTTGGTTGAGTTTTCTGCTGCTCCTATTTTGAATGTTTAGCATATTATTTAAAAATCCATTGTACTTACTTGTATCTATTGTATGTATAAATAAGTAGGCTCCCAGACCTGTCAACTTAATGTTATATTAATGGTCGATATAGTTGGCACCAAAAAGATAATAAAAAGGTAATAATTAATTTTAGTTAAACGGTTTTATTATAAACAGACATAAGAATGTTGGAGATAGATGTACTAGAAGCTAAAAAATTAGCGTGGTAAATGACACAATTTTTTTATTCTTGAGCGGTTATCTCCTAAAATATTGAATTTAGATAAAACTTTCGTTTAAAACCTTTATTCTTTTTAAGAGATCTATTCAATGATACCCCACACTATAGGATTACAACAACTAGAAAAATCACTTAGGAGGGAACCGAAAAATTTTTTTTTCTAGGTTTTATTTCTAGGTTTTATTTGATTATTAATATGTATGACGTGTACCAAATTGCAGATTTTTAGTACTAACGGCCACTAAACTATGCTGCGGACAGACGGACAGACAGACATGACGAAACTATAAGGGTTCCTTGTTTACTACGGAACCCTGAAAAGGGTCCTATACATCTACTCATATTATTATACTTACATTACTTACATATAACAGTATCCAATGAAGAAACGCAAAATGACTTGCACAATAGAAAAAATGAAACAATACATTCTAGACAAAATAAGACGGGCAATGGTTTCGAAAAAGAAAAGACTAAAGAGAATAACGATCCAGAATCGGCCTATTTTCGTTGCGGCTCAGTCTATTGTTCTAGCTAAGTGTCCCAGAGGGTCTACTGCTGACACCGAAGTTCATAAATTTCGATCATGTGTCTCTGTCACATCTATCACTTTTTCATTAGAGTGACTGAGACAGATGCTCGAAATTAACTTAGATGTTTGTTGTGGATCTAAGAGTAAACAATGACTGTTATTTACCTATCCTATTCATCGTTCAACGCCCGCATTGTTGGCGAAGAATTTAGTTCGTGCGATATCGCCGATTTTATTAGAAAAATGTAATTTCATGCAAATTGTCGAGTTGAACGTTTTACAATGCAAATCTAGTCGGCCTTTGGGCCTTGTTTCACCGACGCCAGGTATTACCGGGGTGCTCTTGTATTTAAACGGCATATTTACAAATTGTATAAGGAAATGAACCCCAACTTTTTTGAAGAGATGAAACTTTGTAAATCCTGACATTATGAATTATAATGAACTGTATTAAAGTTTGTGCCATTCACATAGTGAAAGTAAAGCAACTTTGAGGATAGGAACCGTATTGACCTAATAGTTGTAAGGATCTTATTTACTCGCCAAGGACTACAATATTGTACAGTATAATATAATGTATTCGCATAAGATTCTACAGTGTGCACATTTACCGACTCTTGTTACTGTTTTACCTATTTTTGTAGTTATTTTTATTTTTCACTTTTTAGCTCGATCGCCCTGAAAACCAGGGTCGTGTCATCTGACACGGCACATGCTGTGGCATCCATTTTGGTGTTCAAATCCTTACTGTTTATACTTGTATTGTTCTCTGTTGTATGGCACCAAATAAACCATTCTTATTCTTATTCGTATGATGACAAATGTTCACTATGTTCAGTATAAATTCTGTGCCTACTAAGTACAGTCGCCATCAGATTTATCGTTCTAAATAAAAAAAAATCTAACACGCCTTTATTGCCATAACGATAGAGACGTGTTCAGAATTCAGATATTTTTGAACGCTCTGGGCGCTACGATATATCTGATGGCGGCTGAACTATGAGAAAGGTTATATTACATAGTTGACGCCCTGAAGGTATTGTATAAGGGCGTCGTACCTTTACTTTGAACATTCCGGTGAAACCTTATTAAACGGGTCAAAATTATTTTCGTTGTCTTATTTTGTGTTCCTAAAAAACGTGACAAAGTGGTGATTTTTGGGGTTAAAATCTAGCGTGAAGAAGAAATTTATACAAGTGCACCTATTTTTTTTTTAAGTATACTGAGCCGAAACAGCAACTAAAAGCGTGACAGAGTGGTATGAAACAACACCATGACAGCAAATGTTTGTGTGCAATATTTATATTTTACGGTAAATTCATCAGCAACCGTCATTTAAACGGCCACAATTCAAGCTTAAAACCGAGTTTAATTATACAACGAAAGTCACGTTTCATGCTTATTTTATGATTCTCATGCCGCGTCATGCGAGGTCCGCAGTGCTCCACCTAACCACATCGTATACAGGGCGTCCCAAAACTATGGGACATTAAAGGAAAGTACCTACCTTAAATATCGTGGATAGGTTATTTTGCCGAAATAAGACTTTATGATATTTTTTAAAGTTACTAATTCTACCAGTTAACAGTTTTTTTTTCAACATTCCTTACTTCTATCTGGGAATAGAACCGACTCAAATGTGAAAAAACAAACACCTCCTGTTTTTATGGTACCCTTATGCCCGATACCTACCGATTATGGTATGATACCCATCGAGAGCATGCTCCTAAATACGAGTAAATAATTCTTCTAAAGTAACATAGTATCTTAAAAGAAAGGAATAGGGTAAAATGACTACATTTAGTTACTAAAATAGTTGTTCATACCTCTAAATATAACTCGACATATAAAATGTATGATTGTAGTATTACTCGCTATTAAATATAAAAATAAGATAAAATCTCTAAAAATTGTACTTTCTAGTCTCGGAGTTTTGGGACACCCAGTATAATAGTGCTTATGTAACACGTGCATCGTGAAACTGATTTATAGAGGTAGCTTTTATGCGGTTTATTACGTTACTGGTTTTGACTTTCTCAGCAAAAAGCTTTTCTCTGAAAACCTTGCAGATTTACAACGTTACGTTGGTACAAAGTTTGGCTGTTTACTGAATAAGTATAAACCTTGCAGATTTACAACGTTACGTTGGTACAAAGTTTGGCTGTTTACTGAATAAGTATATCTACTTACTTTAATGCTGATAAACATACCTGGGATAACTGGGGGCAAGTTATAGGGATTTGATATCGATTAAAAAGATGTCGATATAATTATAATAAAATATGTGCTTATTGAACATTATCGATTACAGTACAGAGGTTCGATGTCATATCTGATATCGGGCCTCTTGTATGCAGATGTCATTTTAATCAAAATTACAATTTAAATATTGATATTTTAATATTAATTGTATATTTTGAAAACTAATTTAAAATAAACGCGTAACTACCCGTTTAAACTTATTTTTTATTTTAATTGAAGAGTAAGTAACTAATATTTATTTATGTCGAATAACATTTTGATGTTGTCATTTACAATAACATCGATATATTTTTAGTCGATAAAATATTTTGCTACATCACTTTCGTATAAATGCCCCGAGTTATCCCAGGTATGCTGATAAAGGCTTTTTAGTACATAACTTTTCTTTATAGAACTGTCCGGCTTTAAATAGTTAACCCCTTATTCAAAAACGTTTGTTAACTTAACAAGCCGCTAATAATTGTTTGTCCCTTTTGCTCTTATGGACACATTGTTAAGACCGAAAGGGACAAACAATTATTAGCGGCTTGTTAAGTTAACAAACGTTTATGGATAAGGGTGTTAGTAAATAGGTATCTACCTAGAAATCTCCATATTTGTGTACCTTTAACTCGTCCACCCAATCTGCAAAAATGATTCCATTGCTTTTTCTGTGTTCTTTTTTATTTAACTGTGTAATAATAATAACAAATAAGTGGTTATTCTAACTATTTACCTATGCCATTAATGTGCGATTGGAGTAAAGTAAATAAATAAAAGGAATCATTTGAATTATTTTTCAACTAAATTTACATTCTACTCTTGTTTTCTATTGTCTACCCCTGTATTTAATGCTTAGCGCCCCGACACGACAGTTGCAATTTGTCCACCCGTCCGGCACCGATACGCGTACTGTACCAACTAAGTAGACAGAACATTATTTATTTACTTATTACGCACACTAAACAGATAACAAATAATAATAATAAAGATACACAGATTATTAAAAATGTTACCTAAAACAAGTATGCTCAACGTGTTTAAAAAGACAATTAAAACATCCTATAATAATATTTTCTTCGGTTACCGCGAGAATTACTCATGAAATAAAACTATGAAAACGGATAAACTCGCGTATATTAACTAATTTTTTAACGTCGGAATGCAGTTAAAATTAGTTAATATACGCGAGTTTGTCCGTTTTCATAGTTTTATTTCATCCTAAAATAAATTAAATGATTATCTATTTGTCAAAAAAGCGCAGGCCGTATTTCCAGACATGCGACGCTTAACGACATAATCCGCAGGTCTCTTGCCACGATCAACGTACCTGCTCTTCTTGAGCCTACTGGTATTATTAGGGATGATGGTAAGAGACCTGATGGTGTGTCTTTGGTTCCTTGGAGCTTGGGACGGATGTTGGTATGGGATGCTACTTGCGTAGATACCCTGGCACCGTCCCATCTTCAACGAACTACGTTTAAGGCAGCCGCTGCGGCTGAAAATGCCGAATTTTTAAAACGTAATAAATATAAGGGCCTCGGCAAAGAGTACGATTTTGTACCGTTTGGCGTAGAAACTTTAGGTTCTTGGGGCCCCAGCGCACGCAAATTGTTTGCTGAGATCGCGAAACGTCTGGTTGATGTAACTAAAGACCGAAGAGCTGGCGACTTCCTCGCACAACGCATCAGTATTGCGATACAGCGAGGAAATGCCGCCAGCATACTCGGTACAATGCCACAAGGGCCAATCTTAGATATAGGTTAGGTTAAGTAGATTAGTTAGATTTAATCTATGTACATAAATTGTAGTTTTGAAAATAAATATATTTAAAAAAAAATCTATTTCCCTATAATTTTGAATATCCATATCAAAAACAGAGATTATAAAAAAACCTGCCTGGCTTTCCGAAGTTTCTAGGTTTTCTTATTTATAGACAAAGCAAACAAAGGTATCGTTTCCGTGATATCGCAGTCTTCCACACACAACATCAGCCTATCTCTATACTGCTGTCTATACTGCTGTACGTAGGCCTCTCCTATTAACTATGCGTATATGAATATTGCATGTACCTATGCGCATTAGAAGGTAATTGCCTACAATCGCTGCGCTGGGCAAGCGGATTGGTCATCGCAGTAATGTGTCCACTATGATGTCTATGATGATGCTGCTGCTCATCATCAATCTTCTATCAAAGAATGGTCAGTGACACTTCAATCACTTAGTCGGCTCGTACGACACCGGCGGGAAGAGTTGGGGTGGTAACAAATGTATTCTTACTGCCGTCACCACACGGCAAACGTCTTCGAAACCGCTTCACAATACGGGATCTAATGGTCAGTAATCTATAGTCCTCGATGTCGACGCGATACAAATCTATCCCTGCCTCATCATTTATTCACGTCCTGCCGTACGGGTATCGTAACGACATTTGTTATGATTTGCGACACAAAACAATTCTATTTTACCGACTAAGTATTTATTTAATACCTTTTTTGTTTACGCAGGAGGGAATTCTTTCTGAATGTCACCCCTCGGCCTAGGGAAGCCCATATGGGGGTGGTATGTGGGACTCCAGAGGATAATACCCACAATTTTTTCCATTGCCGTTAGTGGGGGTACCGTGGTATCGCTTGGAAACAGTCGTGGCCAGGTAACAGTTACCTGCTTGGATGCTAAACCCTGTTTATACATGGATAACATGAGTTCATATTTGATACTTAAAATCGTCCAAGCAGTTTAGCCGTACTAATCAAATTTTGAAATTAATTTATGTAGGCAGATGTATGGGAAAAATTGCGGTCTTAATTATCTGGCCAAAACTGTATTGGCAGGGTGCAAAGCGGGTGGAGGGGGTAGCCGAAACGATCGCCGCGCTCACTGCGGCTAAAATTGACATTATGGTCGCCGACTTCAGCTGTCAAATCCATACTGCAGCAAATATTTTCTCTTCGTTTCCAGATAAATATTTAATATGGGTCTAGTAAGGTGTGTTATTGTTAATTGCAATAACACCAAGAAGAACAGTGACTGTAAATTTTACCGATTTCCAAGACCATTCATCGAACATTGATGAAGTATAGGTATAAGTGCTGCAATGTGCTTGCATTTCCCACTCTTACTATAAACGCAGTCGCGCGATACACTCTCTACATGAGAATTAGTGTTTAGCTGTAAGTAAATTTATTTGTTAGAGAATAGAAAAAACTTTTATTGAACGGTATCGAAACACAAAAATCGGCTTACATAATACTTACAAACAAAGTTGTCTTGTATGTACGCCGTTGCTGTCACTGAAGCTTGGCGAACCACTCGGGATTTGATAATACGGGACATGTCTTCTTGGCGAATATCTTCAACCTCGAGAACATGCCCAGCTTGCACCAATTTCATCCCTTTATTCATCGTCTCCGGTTGGAAAACGATGTCGTGCGTGATGGCACGAAACCCCGTTTTAGTTATGATTATGAGTAGGCTCATTTCTAACTGAAAACAACAATATTAATGTTATTAGCAATAATGTTACTGACTGCAATTGTCCAAAATTGCCTTATATATTAAAATAACACAAAATTTAATTAATATTTTTCAAAATATTTACTTACTTCCCGCTTGAAAGCGACGACTATAATGTCTAAAATGGCCACCTGTCAATGGCGCTGTCATCGCGCACGGTGCCAATAGCATACCTAAGCAGTTATGTATTAAGCTTTTTGTAGAAATCGGTACAGTAAGATAATGAAAAGCCAGCGTTGTCAGTAATGTCATACTTGTATACATATCGGGTTGTAACCGAAAAGGCGAAAACCCTACGTTATCGCACATAAACATCTTGGAAATTTTTTCAAGAACATTTGGGCTACAGACTTTCAGTTGTGAAAAATTCAGTGGTCCCCTTTATATCGCCAGGACGTGGATGCCTGGATTTTTAGTTTAAAAGCTATACAAGCTTTTATATCCCAGCCAGTGTACGACTGTACGTGTACGTGGAACCATGATATTCTGAAAAACTAGGTACCATCGGCAAAAAACATGGTCTACCACTGTTCGACTCTATTTCGCGGTAATAAAGGCGAAAAGGAGTAGGAAATACTTTTGGTGATAGTTAAAACTATGCATACGTGATCAATTATTCATTCATTAATATATAACGAGTATAACGACATATAACGTATATTGTCAAGTTATAAAATCACCTGCAATGTACATAAATGAGCTTAAATTGCATCCAATTCACAGCATCGGCCCTACCACGAACTTGCAAATACGCGTTATTCGAGGATTTGACTCTATCACTCTCATTACGCCTTCGTTAGAGTGACAGAGACAAATCCTCGAAATTGTCGAATTTCGAAGTGCGCGGTAGTAGGCTAGACGTCCCGTCGCCGGATGTTTGTAGCCAATTGTTCAATCCTACGGTACTGTGGTGAGTTTCGTTTTCATTGACCGGATAATCGTGTCAATTAGTCAACGTGTCGACGTTAATGGAGCGCGTGTAACACCACTTCAGAGTAGGTACTTTTTAAACGAGCCACGCTAATATACGCAGCAAATATTATTGTTTTAGGCATAGTATTGGAGTGTAACAATTTGACGGTCATGGAGAAAAACATAAGTATGTGTGAATATAATTTCGGTATACTCTTGGCTCGACTCGGTCGTTTTTTGTCAAGTTCTTAAATTCGTCCCTTTCTGCTCTCGTCACTCGGTCTTGATTTTCCATTTTGGTGTGAAGCCTATTTCATATTTGGTAAACTTTGTGCTTTTGCCATTTTTTTATTTTTGCCAATAGTATACCATAATTTCTTGTCGAGCGATTAACCATTTCGGACCAAACTTCTAAATACCTCAGTTTTATTTAATGCATTAATCATTCGTTAATTAGATAAAAATGTAAAGGAACATCAAGATTAACAATACTTTTTTTTATATGGTTTTTATTTTTTGTTACATTTATGAATAAATTCTTGTTGTCTTACAATAAAAAAAAATGTAAAGGAATCATTATCGTCACACTAGAGGAAAACCATATCAATGTATTTATAGGAATGTGTAGGAAAGGGGCCGGGTCTCTAAGTTGGATCAACGGAAACATAGTTTACGTAACTATTTGATTTGCTATTAAACTATTTAACCACTATATAGTTTGCAACTACGAATGCGATGCAGTATCACAGATAAATAATTCCAATCGTAGCCGGCAGATGTGTCGGAGATAAACGAATTTCTACCAGCTTCCTGCAGCGATTCGCTTCCGAGGCGCGTTTAATCATTTATCCATCACTTACAGACCCGCTAGATGGTGCATATGAGGCTACTCTTAGTCGCTAGGTTTCTTCTACGTCGCAACCTCATTCATCCTGTCATGACAGGATCAGATCATGACCACCAAGTCTCTATTCGCTATGTTTAAGTTGTGATCATTTTTGGTCGACAGTAGGCTTACATAAATAAACAAAATACGTAGGATTAAATAAATAAAATGAATAAAATAAAAATAAATAGTTCACAGTGTGTAAGTGTAAACACTTATTGTATTTCTCGTCTACCCGGCTAAATATTTCTAAACATAGGATGCAGTTTAATTATGTACACGCTGTTTGAGTAAAGTTAATTTCAATGTACCTAATATAAAATTAGTTACTATTCTTAACACAGGCAAATAAACATACTCCTTTTCTCTTAGAGTTGATTTTTTTTATTGATTTCTTGTTTAAACGCCAATACTGAACATCCGTGTCGTTTTATAATGTATGTACATATGGAAAGTGCAACATAAAATTAAAGTGACGTAACTGAGTGGCTGCGGTGACTGTTTACCTACTGTTTTGTGTGCCTATTTTTCACAATTTGCCTCGACTAATTATTTTGTTGCCGTAATAATAAGTACCTATTTAAATGGATGAAACGCAACATATTATTATACCTATTATTAAGCCCAAAGCAGTATCTAAGGAAGGCTATCTATGCATTTATCACAGTTTACTGCCAAGCTATTGATTCACTCTTTAATGCTGTAGCTTTAACGGCTGTTTCTGCCAGAATTGTTCGTGAAGCGTTCGCTGTTTTATTACAGCACTTCTTTGTTTACGTTACAACTGAGAGACTTGGGTAGGTAGGTACAATTTTATAAAAATGCCTATTTTATATTTATTTATAGTGCACATTCAGGGGTCCATGTCCATGAGCAAGAGTGAATAAGGTCCTAGAGACGATCACGCTGAGGAACTTTGACTACGGATTCAATCAGGAATTCCTATTTTTAAAGATGTAATCATTTTCTTACACATGCATGAACCTACTGGCCGCAAACTAGAAATATTTTGGCTAAAATGGCTTGGACAGAGCAAAGGACAATTCTTAACCGGTATATTATTTACAGCTTCGAATTACATTTATTAGGTAATTTAGGTATCGTGATATTGAATTGAAAGTACATTTTTAGAGCCACTCACTGGCTGGCTGGCTTTAGTGTTAGCCAACTGACACGGGATTAACTGATTAAGTATTTATATTATTGACACTGCCATTCTGTCAGTGTCTTTACAATTAGGTTTAGCTGGTTTAGTATTAATATGTATATGTACATTGAAATACACACGATGATTCTTAATCCGAGATCAGGAGTTGAAAAACATTAAAATTTAGCCAAAATTAAACTTATTCGGCGAGGTCTCAAGTTATTTCTTCACTGTTTAATTAATTAAAAGTGAAAACCTAATTAAAACAAATTACCACTTAATACATGGTCATCCTACACTATAAAGTTTAACTACGATACGTCAAGTGCCATCAGTATGGCGGGAAACGGGTATTTGACGGATCTTATGTCAATAAAGACTTCTATCTACTCATTATCTTATCAGTGCACCACTGATAACGACAAACATAATTGATAGGAGATTATGTTAACGTGCATTACCTAAACTTGGCAAATCTTGAGCAAGTAAAGCAATTTGTTTTCATACAGTACAATTTAATAATTAAATAAAAACAATAAAACTGCATACCTGACCAACAAAACAAAAAACATTATTTTAAACATAATTTAACAAGTGTTCAAAATGTCCACCGTGTTGTTCTTGATACAGATCCGCTTGATTGTTCCTGTGATTGGATTGATTCACTCGAAATCTTCAGCAAAGAATCTTAAGATTTGTTGATCCAGTTCGTCAGGATGATGACAAGGTCGTCCGGGTGCTCGAGCATGTTGTGGCACTGTAAACTGTCCGAAGTCGCGAAGATTTTTGGTGCATGCGATTTATTAAATTGTGTCCGGGGATCGGAATGTTTGGATGAAGTTCGTGAAATAACCTGTTGGTTGGGTTCGCCTTGTGCTATTCGTTTGTATTGACGAACGTACAGTATCGTAACGCTCTATGTTTGAGTACGGATGTGGTAGAGCCATGATTTTTGGTGAATAATTATTATTTTCTCATTCAATATCCGTGACTATACCTTCGTTTATTACCCTCCGGTACCATTGGTCCACTTTCCCGATCTGTCTACTTTACCAAACGGCCCACTTTCCCGATCTGTGTAATTCTTTTTCTCAATACGTCTATTTACCTATCCGTCTACTTTCCCGAGATGTCTACTTTACCAAACGGTCCACTTTCCCGATTCGTCTTTTTACCTATCCGTCTACTTTCCCGATCCTCCTAATTACCGATGCGTCCATTTTCTTTATTATTCTACTCTTCCAATTTGTCTGTTGCCGTGTCAGTCAATTTGCCGTTTTTCTGGATCCAGGCCCCTATTTCACCATGCTGACAGGTGCGACAATTGTGACAAATAGTATTTACTGGCGTTGTAGGCATCCATAGGCTAGACCGCTGGGCGGAATGTGTACTTGTTTGCATCAAAAGTTGTAAAAGTAAAAAAAAATAAGACGTGCTCAATATCGGTTCCATCTATCAGGAAATGTTTCTTTCTGGTACTGCCGAACTGGAACAGCAGAATGAGCAGGATAGCCATCGTTTTGCAGTTATATGTTTGCCAGTTTGTTCAGTGGCACGTCCTCTAATAAATAGGGATGGGACCCTAATGTTAGACTCAGGTAGTTTTAGTAAATTATGTAGATAGTGACCCATATTAGGACAATAACGGTCGGTAACACATCGGCAGCTTCTTTAAAAAAAAATACAACGCCAATAGTCTTACAAAGAGAAGGAACTTTTGGTATGCAAAAAATATTTTCATCATACTTGCTTTGTAAGGGTGCCATTGCTAGCATGCATCACGAGAGTAATCATCATCATCATATCAGCCGAAAGACGTCCACTGCTGAACATAGGCCTCCCCCAAAGATTGCCACAATGATCGGTCCTGCGCCACCCGCATCCAGCGGACTCCTGCGACCTTCACCAGGTCATCAGTCCACCTTGTGGGGGGCCTACCCACGCTACGCCTTCCGGTACGTGGCCGCCACTCAAGTACCTTCCCGCCCCAACGGCCGTCGGTTCTATGCACAATGTGCCCCGCCCACTGCCACTTCAGTTTAGCAATTCGGAGAGCTATTTCGGTTACTTTGGTTCTGCTGCGGATGTCTCATTTTTAATCCGATCACGCAGAGAGACTCGCGATCGCAGTAATGTGTCCAATATGATGACATTGATGATACTGGCTGCTGGCCATCATCAATCCTTAATAAATGAATGGTCAGTGACACTGACACTTCAATCCCTTAGTCGACTCCTACGACACCCACGGGAAGAGTTGGGGTGGTGACAAATGTATTCTTACTGCCGTCACCACACGGCTAATAGAAAAGAGAACGAGAGTAATAGAAAAGTGAAATTCTCCAGGGAGTAATAGAAATGTTAGTACGTCATTTAATAATATTTTGTCTTAAAACTAATATTTTGCTCGCAAGTGTGATGAAAATCATTGTATGCATCACGGTTTGTAAGCGGAATACTAACTCGAGTCATTAAAAGCCGTATTTACCTCCCTTGGTGCACAACTGCACAATGTACTATTACCCTTGCTTAGTGACTGTAGATGTAGTGCTATCACAATTATATTGGGTTTTCTAAAATATTGGACATAAATTTTTGTAGTTGACAATTTTTTGCATATTAAAAGTTCCTTCAACTTGTAAGACTAACATGGATACTTACATCTTTTTGTAGTTGCCTGTACCAGTAGTAGTAGAGACCATAAGAGACACAGTACAAAGGCGAACTTATCCCTATAAGGGATCTCTTCCAGCCAGGAGTAAGCGTTCTAACTGTAGGTGACAGAGTGGAGAAATGTAAAGTAAACAAATTGAGAAAGTGGACCATTTGGCAAAGTAGACAGATCAGGAAAGTGGACCGTTTGGCAAAGTAGACAGATTGGGAAAGTGAACCATTTGGTAAAGTAGACAGATCGGGAAAGTGGACCATTTGGCAAAGTTGACGGATCAGGAAAGTGGACCGTTTAGTAAAGTAGACAGATTGGGAAAGTGGACCGATGGTACCGGAGGGTACCATTGGTCCACTTTCCCGATCTGTCTACTTTACCAAACGGCCCACTTTCCCGATCTGTGTAATTCTTTTTCTCAATACGTCTATTTACCTATCCGTCTACTTTCCCGAGATGTCTACTTTACCAAACGGTCCACTTTCCCGATTCGTCTTTTTACCTATCCGTCTACTTTCCCGATCCTCCTAATTACCGATGCGTCCATTTTCTTTATTATTCTACTCTTCCAATTTGTCTGTTGCCGTGTCAGTCAATTTGCCGTTTTTCTGGATCCAGGCCCCTATTTCACCATGCTGACAGGTGCGACAATTGTGACAAATAGTATTTACTGGCGTTGTAGGCATCCATAGGCTAGACCGCTGGGCGGAATGTGTACTTGTTTGCATCAAAAGTTGTAAAAGTAAAAAAAAATAAGACGTGCTCAATATCGGTTCCATCTATCAGGAAATGTTTCTTTCTGGTACTGCCGAACTGGAACAGCAGAATGAGCAGGATAGCCATCGTTTTGCAGTTATATGTTTGCCAGTTTGTTCAGTGGCACGTCCTCTAATAAATAGGGATGGGACCCTAATGTTAGACTCAGGTAGTTTTAGTAAATTATGTAGATAGTGACCCATATTAGGACAATAACGGTCGGTAACACATCGGCAGCTTCTTTAAAAAAAAATACAACGCCAATAGTCTTACAAAGAGAAGGAACTTTTGGTATGCAAAAAATATTTTCATCATACTTGCTTTGTAAGGGTGCCATTGCTAGCATGCATCACGAGAGTAATCATCATCATCATATCAGCCGAAAGACGTCCACTGCTGAACATAGGCCTCCCCCAAAGATTGCCACAATGATCGGTCCTGCGCCACCCGCATCCAGCGGACTCCTGCGACCTTCACCAGGTCATCAGTCCACCTTGTGGGGGGCCTACCCACGCTACGCCTTCCGGTACGTGGCCGCCACTCAAGTACCTTCCCGCCCCAACGGCCGTCGGTTCTATGCACAATGTGCCCCGCCCACTGCCACTTCAGTTTAGCAATTCGGAGAGCTATTTCGGTTACTTTGGTTCTGCTGCGGATGTCTCATTTTTAATCCGATCACGCAGAGAGACTCGCGATCGCAGTAATGTGTCCAATATGATGACATTGATGATACTGGCTGCTGGCCATCATCAATCCTTAATAAATGAATGGTCAGTGACACTGACACTTCAATCCCTTAGTCGACTCCTACGACACCCACGGGAAGAGTTGGGGTGGTGACAAATGTATTCTTACTGCCGTCACCACACGGCTAATAGAAAAGAGAACGAGAGTAATAGAAAAGTGAAATTCTCCAGGGAGTAATAGAAATGTTAGTACGTCATTTAATAATATTTTGTCTTAAAACTAATATTTTGCTCGCAAGTGTGATGAAAATCATTGTATGCATCACGGTTTGTAAGCGGAATACTAACTCGAGTCATTAAAAGCCGTATTTACCTCCCTTGGTGCACAACTGCACAATGTACTATTACCCTTGCTTAGTGACTGTAGATGTAGTGCTATCACAATTATATTGGGTTTTCTAAAATATTGGACATAAATTTTTGTAGTTGACAATTTTTTGCATATTAAAAGTTCCTTCAACTTGTAAGACTAACATGGATACTTACATCTTTTTGTAGTTGCCTGTACCAGTAGTAGTAGAGACCATAAGAGACACAGTACAAAGGCGAACTTATCCCTATAAGGGATCTCTTCCAGCCAGGAGTAAGCGTTCTAACTGTAGGTGACAGAGTGGAGAAATGTAAAGTAAACAAATTGAGAAAGTGGACCATTTGGCAAAGTAGACAGATCAGGAAAGTGGACCGTTTGGCAAAGTAGACAGATTGGGAAAGTGAACCATTTGGTAAAGTAGACAGATCGGGAAAGTGGACCATTTGGCAAAGTTGACGGATCAGGAAAGTGGACCGTTTAGTAAAGTAGACAGATTGGGAAAGTGGACCGATGGTACCGGAGGGGTTTATTATGCGTATGACAAAAGTGATTGACAATGTCATGGGCAAGGTTTACTCATGAATTGACAATTGCTAATAACTTTGTGAAGAGATTACAACACAACCTCATTAAAACCGATATGGTAGTAAAGTGACAAGGATTTAGGGATAAAACTTAATCCAAAATTAAAGGGTGCGCCAAAGTATTTATAAAATTACAACTTAGATTATTGGAACTCCGAAAATTTTTCTTATACAATTTAACTTCATAATGATCGGTATTTAGAATAATCTTTGTTCATAATCATCATCACATAGAATTATTTATGTTCATAATATTGTTTTTCATACATATTTTTAGTACTAACTTTTATGTTTATAAAATTTTTCACTATACTTATTTTATGCTATATATTCTAATGTTATAGGTATTTATTTTTATCTGTACTGGTTTTATGTATGAATTATTTTTGTTTAATTAAATATAAATCGTACTATTACTGTAAACTAGCTACCTGCACAAATCAGGTTGTGGCAGAGTAGGTACAGTACTAAACGGGTTCCCTCTAAACTTTTTTTGACCGAAACGCTTAGGACATAACAGACTTGGTATAATCTATTTTGGCATTAACTTAATGAGACAGAAACATCACTTGGCTTAAATAACAATATTTCGAATATTATTTTGTCCGAAACTATCGCCATTACGCCGAGTGTTATAAGACAGAAATTAGATTTGCATTTTTTTTGGGCATGTAGCCACATGTTCGAAACTTGCCTTTTTCGTCAGGCAGAATTTGCTGTGAGGGTGAAAATTTCTGCAGTGAGCGAGCGAAGCGAGCGAACAAACCTTCCGGGGCAGATCCGAGTCGGATAGGTTAGGTTAGAAGACTAAGGCGGGAGCTTTGCTCCCGCCTTAGTCTTCGAGGTTATTTTTTTTTTAGCAACCTAGAAAGTACTCAGCTCAGTAACACAGTAAGTAACGTATAGAATATTTTTACTACCTCGATTATATTGAGAGGTTGTAATTATTCCTTCTCTGTTATGCTAAAACAAACTATGCCGATACTTTTTATGCACATCCAGATTATGCCTCATCATAAAATAGGAGCATCGAAATTATGCTCGAATAATATTCGAACAACTCGAAATCTGCCACAAAGAAATATGCTAAAGTTGAGTATGTCACAACAGTTTCTGCACAAAGCCCATTATGACTACATAGCTTATGTTATTCATAAAAGAATTATACCACAACAGAGTGAACCTAAAAGGAAAATATAAATAAACAATTTATTTCAAATAACTTTATGAGTATAGATTAATCTACTTGACGACTTTAGGAGGATACAATTTCGAAATAAAAATCGTTATGAACATTGTAGGTAGAAGTATAATTTTTAGTAAGAAAAAAAGTATGAGAAAAAGTTTTCGGATGATTATGAGTAAAAAACGGTATTAGTAAAAATATTCGAAGAAAAAATTGTGTAAGTACCAATATGGACCCAAATTAAAACATGATTAAAAAATAAATAAATTTGTTTTCACGTAATTACTACTTTAACGCAATCCCCATCAATTACTGAGTTAGAAATAATGATTCCTGATCACGGATTAAGAATCATCGTGTAGAATGGTTGTGTGGTCCACCACACACTACCACTATTTGATTTACTCGTACCGTAGACCGTTCTTATAATACGTAGATTCATTAAATGTAGAAATTTATTATTTGTATGTATGTATACAAGAACAGCACGATTCAACGCAATAACGTCTGGGGATAGATGTCAAAATGAAAAATGCAATGCTAAGCTCGAATATATTTAAGTTCCTAAATACCCTATATTTGATCGTAGTTTGCTTCTTTATTAAATCTCATAAGGATTTATAAGTTGATTTAGTTGATACATTTATTACTTTTCGCGCAAATAGTGTCGTAACGAGAGTTGAAGTGACACATTCGGCATTACGTTTTCAGATGTATTATTCGTAATCTGAACAAAGATTTATTATTTATTTTGTATGATTAACTTATTTATGAGTGTTATTCACATATGCATTCATAACGCATATAGGTAGGAATAGAGAACTCAATCAAGTGCGAAATTGGTGATGTCTAAATACGGAACGACAAATGTCTTATTTAAATACCACTGGTACCTACTCATGTTTAGCAGCCGTGATACTAGGCGGCTGACGTGATAATGGCATCATTTTCACAATTTCCTGATCTTTAGTGAGAGTAAAAGAAATGAAAACCGGGGTTATTGGGGTGATAAAAATAGAGGGAAATCCTAAGTCTAGAAGGGAACATAGCCGCGGGGAAAGTCCACAGTTTAATTTAAAATGAGGTCCCTTCCCGGCGGGCCGGCGGTGGCTTTCTGCGAACATGAGATTTATTTTTAAAGTTTATTTCTGGGTTCTGTAATGTGGGAAGTTTACCTAACGAGGATTAATGTGGCATGTTTAATAGGAAAGTGAAATGAATGCGTTTATCCAAGGAACTAGATGCCTAAAATAGTTTGGCTAAGTATTTCGCCAGTAAAACGGCCGCGAAGTATTTAAGAATACAAAACTAAAAACCCCATAGAAAACAAACTCCTGTGACTCAACTGATTTGCAAAATTGTAGCTTAATAACTAACTGGTTTAAAACAGCATTTAAAAAATATATATATTTAGAAATGTTTGATTTAGGTAGAATACTGGGTAGGTACTTGTTACCGAGTTTATTTCAAATGCTGGTTAAATTCGTGTCACAAGTTTTGAGAGGTCTTCATAAAAAGCGGAAAAACCACTTGACATTTTTAACCGCGAGCGGCTTTCGTAGAGTATTTTTTCATTAAAAATATTATAGTTCGGGAAATATTATTTGACCTACTGTTACCTCACTTATGACCTTTTGTTTTGCGTTAACACTTACTAAACAATCAGCAGTCGAGCACTTTTCTATTGGTAATGACGCAAAACAAAAGGTCGTAAGTAAGATAAGAGTCTGTCAAATAATATTTCCCGAACTATACAAGCTAACTGGCACCCGCGACTCCTATGTCCGCGTTAAACTTATCTCCATCCCAAATTTCAACAAATTTTGTCTAGCGGTTGCGTGTAGAGGTCAAAGACAGATATACCCACTTAGTTACTTAGTATTAGATCAGACCTCTCAATAACATTATTTGGTTACAATTATATCAATATTTCCTGGTTTTTATATATATAATATATAAATAAAAGTTACTCAAATATTATGATGGTATTCGCCATTTACCGTGCCGTTATAACAAGGTGCGCATTGCGAAAGTGACCAGCAGCGCAAAAACGGTAACAACATGACCATCATTATTCACCTGACTTAGTTCCCTGGCCAATTGCATAACGATCAAATAATTAACCCATCAATTTTGTCGGCAGGATAAACACTACCTCTGTATAATGGCGTCCGACTCCCCGGACCAGAACCTGACTCAATACTTCGCGCTTTGCAATGACTTCATACACGCGGCACGACTGAGGGAAGGACATGTACTGATACATTGGTAAGTACTTTTTTCTTTACCACATTATCACTTACCTACTTACTCCGCTGGCTCAGCGATCCAAAGTGGTTCTTGGTCTCCGATACGAGTTGGCGCCAATGCGCCCGGTTCTGTGCGATCTCCTCCCAGTTATCTGCATTCAGGGTGTGTAGGTCCTTCTCCACCTCGTCTTTCCAGCGGTATCTTGACCTACCAACATTATCAAGTGGCAATTAATCTGTCACACACACACACACACACACACTAGCCGTATCATAAGTTGGAAAGTAAATGTTACGATAGGTTTAACTCGATACGTAAAGCATTCTATCCAATACATAAGCGCGAGCGCAATGGACAGCTGTACATCGACAAAATTTAATTCTGACCCTACGATACCCATACGATTTTGTCATAATTACATTGAAAGTCAAATTGTTCGACAGTTACTGCAATTTTACTTTTAATGTTACTATGAGAAGCTCTTAACAATGGTGGGTCAGGATTTAATTTAGTCGATACCTATCGAGTAAAATCTAACATATCCGTTACATGGCAACGCATGTTACGACTACACATCACATCATCAGCCTGTTTCAGTTCACTGTTGGACATAGGCCTCTTCTAAACGTATGGACGCATAGGAAGGGAATGCTCATAATTGCCACGCCGCGGGTTGGTTGGCAGTAGGTAATGTGTCCACTATGATGGTATTGGTGTTGCTGCACATTGTCAATCTTCAATAAAGTAATGACCAATCTCTTAGTCGACTTCTATGACACCCACGGGAAGAATTGGGGTGGTGACAAATCTATTTTACTGCCATCAACTACTAGCGACCGTTTCTGTAACACTTGTTCTTAAACGATTATTGATTGATTTACCATTATAAATTTATATACGTAATTAGATTAAATAGGTACTTAAAGCAGCCTTTTACTGGTAGATACGGTAAGACTATAATTGGCTATGTAAAGTTTTTTTGAAGGTACATATGAATATAATATTTTTCCCTGATAGCCGTTGTCTTAGGGTTCAAGAAAATGCGTTTCGTTTATTTTTGTCCATTTGTTAACAATCTTTTTCTAAGTGAGTGAGATGACAGTTATTCAGTTTTATGGCTGAACAGAGCCTAATGCTTACGCTTTCAACAAGTTCAATGAAATAGAAAAAAAAAAATAGAATGACACGAGTGAATTTGATGTTGACATTTGTTTTTTCTATTTAATTGTACTGATTGCCGACGAACGTATTAGGATCTATTCATCCATAAAAATAAACAAAACTTCACCTCACTCCCCTAAAAAAAATTATGTATAATTTATAGGAAGTAAAAATAAAAGAGCCGTATTTTCTTGAACCTTAAGATGACGGCTATCAGGGAAAAATATAATTTTCAAACTTTCTGAAATCTTTACATAGCCAATTGAATAAGTGTAACATGGAACATAATATATCCGCAGCCACAATATCGCGAACTTTTAATTTCACAAATTTGGAACATCCGTCCTTGTCATATACCTACTAATGACGCCTTTATTGGAGACGTTACAGGAGAAGAATCCGTAAACATTCCTTCGCAAATACTAATTAGGCTGTAAATATTTGCTCAGCTACTAAGTAAATATCTTACCGTAAATATCTGTGTAAGTACTTACATAAATATCCCTTTTGCGAATTTCCCAAGCCTCTGGAAGTCTCTCGAAGCAGTTATGTTCCTTAAAATGATATTTATTTACTCCTTCAGATTAATGTGTTCACGACACAGGTAGCAGTAATTTCAGATCGGTTAATATGTAACCTTTGAGGATAAGTAGAACAACATTGAAGATAATTTGACAAGTTAGATATGTGACAGTATACTAAGAAATTCACTTTTGGAACTATACGGCCCTGTTCATACATTTGTAAGAAGCATACGAGCCGCGGCCCCAATGGATGAATTCATAATCATCATTGGCGCTTTAAGCACTACATGCAACGAGTAACTATGTACAGCCAGCAGCAGATATTGCTAAGCGGGCAGGGTGTTCCAAATGAACTCGGCACGACCTTATTGCTACGATTATAAGAGTGTGTTAACGGTGTTTCTATGCGATTTTGTTACGCGTTTTTTTTTTTGTTCATTACCATCACCACTTTATTTACCGTTTTATAAAAGCAAACGAGACTATTATGCCGGAATAGCAGACAAACATGCGTCTGCTACAAGATAATCGAAAATGACTCCACTGTTTATATGCAGTTCGTCAATAATTTGAGAATGGTAATGACTTGATTGTTGCGACTGAATAATCGCATAGAACTACCCTTAAGATCATGTGAACACCCTACACATTAAGAAATATCTATCAGACACGATGCTCAAAAATATCTAAACACGTACTCTAACGCCACGAAAATAGAGGTCTCAGATGTTCGTGAGCACTCTGGCCACTCCGATATATCTAATGGAACTTGACTAGGTATAAGGTAAGATGGGGTAAGATCTACGAACAAATAAAACATGGAAGCCGCATGCCATACTACCTACATTGCCTTTCAAAAACGGTCCTGAATTTTATTTGACAAGTGTCACCCCCTTTTCAATGCATCACGCCAAAGAATTTGAATGTCAACCTATGAAAACTTAAACAGCCATTTAAAAATAGTTCTGATAGGTCCATCAAAGCTTTGATTGGCGATATTTAATAAACATTTGTCAAAGATGTTGCGCCGAAGTATGCGCGGTGTCACGAAAAGCGCTATGTCCTGCCCATCTTGGCACAATTGAACAATTGGTTTTGGGGGTATTTTTGAGCTGGCGTTAGACGTCCATGTTATATATGGTCGCAGGGTAAGATGAAACGTTTTTTGAAAGGGGTAAGACAAAATGCTGCAAAGGGGTAAAACAGCAGAAGCTGACAGCCAGAAGGACGACTTTTTGTCTTACCCCATTCGATAAACCGTTTCTTCTTACCCCATCTTACCTAATTTGGTATTTATTAACACAACGACTAGCTGCCGCAAAGCAATTAATGTTTAATTAGTTTTGTGAAGTTTTGAATGCACTCATTAACGAACCAACGATAGGTTTTTAAATTATTCCATTCACACTGTTTAGGTTATTGGATATTTGATTGGATAAGCTCCACATTCACTAATTTGAATTTCGTTTCAACTGATACAAATACTCGTAATGAATAAAAGTTTCATTTGGAACAAGTGATTAATATTCGAATATTGGATAGCCAATGAGCAGCAAATAAATTTGAAACCGTGGTTAGGTATACAGAGTGAAAGATCGGCCCTAACACCAACGATAGTTATTCGCGTATGATTCTTTCTTATTATGTACATGTGTACATACATACTCACACTTGTGTAGTCACACACGGTACACTATTGATGCAGAAATAATGGTATCTGTTTGGGCATATTTAGAACAATACAAGTTTTTGTAAAAATTACATTTTTGATAGGAACATACCTACAAGCTGTTATGGTTTGTTGTACTTTCTTCAGATGTTTCGTTTATTGCTCATTAAAACAATTCGACTACTTTCATTAACTATACCTAACATTTCGTCAGCAGAAAACAAAAAAAAAACACAAATATGGCTTTCCATAGCATTTGACAACTTTGACACATATATCGTGAAACACGTTCGCAGATATATGTGTTTAAATTTACATAAATACTAATAAATATCAATAACTTTAACAAAAAAGTTATGTGCACTGAAATTTTAGTTTGTGATAAAACCAAGATTGTGTTTTGAAGAGTGCGTGATCATGAAATAATGCATGTTTTTTTTTTATCTACTGACCAACATAATTATTAGTTCCTATGGACGCCTTTCAACTCCTACATCGCACCAGCTTCAGCTCCATATGTAATCGTAATTTTAGCAAAAAAAATATTTCAACTAATATTCGGGAAGTAGGTTAAACTTAACTTGCCACATTTCATTCAAATTAACAATACGTGAAACAAGTATTTTTTCCCCTCACTAGCTCGTAAAGCGCTCGTTTATCCTTTAATACAAACGGGTAAAAACGCATATTATTCACTTGTGTGGCAAAGTAATGACCTTGCAGCGTCGCGCGAAGTAGCATTCGTTTAACAGATAACAAAACGTAAAATGCTCATGGAAGTCGTTCCACATAAATGATAATTAAATAATTTGTTTAAGAATTTAGTGTAAAATAAGTACAAACCTTTATATAATATGATGATTTTGACACATAAATCCTAAAATTCCATAAGTAATCATTGTTTTAGTGAATGATGATAAGATGACTAGACGCAATCACAAAACGCAGAAAATGTCAACATTGGCAATGAATATTGTGTTATAATCTTTATTCATCGTCTCGAACACGCATAAAAATAGTAAACTAAACAACATTCAGAGTGTTCTGTTATAATTTTGTAAAAATAATGAACGAGAATGATTTAATAATGCATTGGCGTTGGTGTGCAACTACAGGAATGTGTTAAAATCGTGCTGCCTTTGCTTTTTCGTGCTAAGTTTACTGCGACAAAATCTTGCATTAAATACATGATGCATTTCGAAAATTATTATCACTAACCTGATGATGATTGTAATGTGAACAAATAATTACCTTTTTTGAGTTTCCTCGCTATAGTGAGGGGAAAAGTTTTGTGTTACACACGGGTGCAAATGTATTTTACTTCTCGGATGTTAAAACACACGCTGCGCTCAGGATTCTAGTTTAGAACCACTCGCTTCGCTCGTGGTTCAACTATAGAATCCTTTCGCTTGCTCGTGTTTCAATTTCATACTCGCGGGTAAAATACAACTTTGCACCCTTGTATAACAAATAACTATTGATACACTACTCGCTTAGGTTAACCAACCCTGTTTAGATTAATAATGTTTTCAACCGGTCGTTACTAAGTATTTTAACACCCTGTATTGTTTTTCTAGATATTGCTTATACCTATTTGTCTTTTGTGCTGTGGTTATGGTGGGTGTATAAAGTTTAATATTAAATGCGAAAATGACTAAAAGGTTAGTTCATAGTGGAGTTATTTTGTGTTATATTTTAGGTAGGTACTAAAAAGAGAGGGTGCATTTTTAAAAAAATACTGTAGTTGAAACTCATAATCCAACCAATATAAACCCAATTTCCCCTGAATATTTCATTAAAGCACTGTAGTTTCTGACCCTCGTTCTTAGAAATTGGTGCCGAGGGACGCTCGGCTGATCGTTGATTGTATCGTTGTAACAATAACTAATCTTCGCCTTAAATTGCATCAATTTTGTGGTAAAATTGGGGTCAATTTTTATACAGAGTGCTCGCGAGCATTGTGAGTGATTTTAACGATGAATTCCAGACGTCTAAATATAATAAAGATATTATATGACCAAATGTTACGAAACAATTTTATTCTTATTTTTTGAACAGGCAATTTTCAACATTGCCAGTATCAAATCATAACGGGCAATTTCACTTCTAGAGACACCCAATTAGCTTAACTCTCACAAAAAAGTTGAATTCGATGTCAGTTTCGTAACGATAATTATTATAATTAAACATTAAATATTAATAAAAAAAATTAATCATTTAATCCGGAAAGAATACGCGTTTATGCCGTATAAAAACACGAATAAAGTGGATGTACGTAACGTAATAATTGTGTAAAGATGCTTAATTGTTGTTACAAAACTGACATCGACATTAACTTTTTTGTGAGAGTTAAGTTAATTGAGTGTTCCTAGAAGTGAAAATGCCCTAACAACAAATACAACAATTCTTTAAAAAGGTTTTTTTTTTATTATCATTGTTGTTTATTGTTTATACATATACAATGGTACCTTACAGCTAGAGCCAAAGCGACGCACATTGTGTATTGAGGTAAATGATACACTTATAGGCGTTTTATTGGAAAACCAACAACACAGAAGACAATAGTAAAGTACATATATAACCTTAAAAATAAATAAACTTAAATAAGAACTACAACAATAACCTTAAAAATAAAAATAATTGGTATAGAACATACAAAATAAAAATAAGAAATACATATTACTCAATATTACTTGCAGGCATAATTTTAGTGACAGGTTGTTTCAAGTGTATTCTAATTTTTTGATCTTCAGAACTTATGGTAGCATTGTTATTAAAAAAATAGTTTATTGACGACTAAAAACTTATTTCGACAAAGGTTTGGTTATATCTGCTGCTAGCCGAATCCAGGCAATTTTAAATAACTTGAAAGACTCTGAATATGGTCCGGAGTACACCAATAAAATCTCTAGCGATGCTGCGAGCACCCTGTATATAACATTTTCTATTGTAACCAGCGATCAATTTGCTGATCACTGACCCAATTGTATTTTTGTACTAACCTAATTGTAGTGAAATTGGAATACCAGATTATCTGTGTTAATTTTATTTGCGTGTTTCCAAGCGAGTCGCTGTTCGTTACCGTATTTGAATTACTGTTATTTTATGCACACTTTTATGCTTGGCAACCATAGGTTGTTCATAATTAGTATAATTACCTATTTTTACTTACCACTTTCACAGACCAGTGGCCTTTATCTAGGGCACGATGGTACTAGGTGCTTAAATGTAGGTAATAAGTAAACTCAGTGTACATGTACCTACGCATGGATTGCTAACGTACTACTATAATTTACTTATCGAGGTTTTAAGGAGATTAACTGCGTTTCAGGATGTTTTGGGGCCTATTTTTCGAAAGCTTGTAACTTGTAATACAAGCGGAAGTCCTTATCTAACTAATAGTGTTAAAAAGAGTCTACAACTTGTATTACAAGTTACAAGCGTTGGAAAAACGGGCCCCTGTTCTGTTTTCTTAGCTAAGGCTCGATTGCAAATTTTTTTTACATTAAAAGGCCTAAATCAAAACAAAAATCACGATCGAGTCAATGGTGTTACGAAAGTTAGTCATATTAATTATTATAGTGTGTATATCGCTTTTTTCACT
Source organism: Thaumatotibia leucotreta (assembly GCA_025490895.1). Lineage (NCBI taxonomy): Eukaryota > Metazoa > Arthropoda > Insecta > Lepidoptera > Tortricidae > Thaumatotibia > Thaumatotibia leucotreta. Next base: position 24,996 of record JALPQI010003434.1, read on the forward strand.
GCCAAAAGTCGTTCACAAAATGTAACTTCGTAACATAAACATTATGACGTCAAAGTTTATTTTCAATAACGGCTTACATTACATTGTCGTACGTACATTATCGTACATTGGTACTAGTACTTAAAAGTACAAGTACCAATGTACAGTTGGGTTCAAAATCACATGGACATGTTTATGAATTGTCAGCCTCCGTAGCCTAGTTGGTAGTGACCCTGCCTACGAAGCTGGAGGTTTCGGGTTCGAATCCCGGCGAGGGCATTATTTGTGTATTTATTTATCACAAAATATTCGTTCCTTGGTCATGGCTGTCTATGTATTTAAGTATCTGTATGTATATATCTATTATATATATCGTCGCCTGGTACCCACGCCACAAGCCTTAATTGAGCTTACCGTGGGACTAGGTCGATTTGTGTAAGATGTCCCAAGATATTTATTTATAAAAAAAAAAAATATTTATTTATAATTCATTTATAAGTCGTCCATGCAATTCTGAACGCCACTGTACAATATTTTTGCAATAGTCCGTAATAGGCATATTTGATCACAATGATCACTCACAGAAATTATGAACATCTCACCTCTTTCTCCTGACGAAACTGTGTTTTCAAACTAATGGGCTCGCCGGAAGATCAGCGTTGGCTTTCGGGTCGACATTATGCTATTATGTCCATTTCGTGGTATAATATTAAATGCTGAATTTATCTGTTTTGTTGTGTCCTGTCACTCATATTTTAAAGACAAACGGGTCTTAATCGCGTAAACTTACGTTCAATTATATCCTGGCGAGTCTGCCTGCGACCACGGGTGTAACGTCATGCCCGAAACGTCAGGATATAATTGAACGTAAGTTTACGCGATTAAGACCCGTTTGTCTTTAAAATATGTGTGTCCTGTCACGCTTGTTATATTTGCCACGAATAAATTATTTGTATTTAATGGAACATTTTTCACAGCTTAGCTGGCATGTCAAGGAGCGTGACAGTGGCGGTGGCGTACATCATGTCGGTGACGCCTCTGAACTGGCGCGAGGCCCTGAAGGTGGTGCGCGCGGGCCGCGCCGTCGCCAACCCCAACCTTGGCTTCCAGCGGCAGCTGCAGGACTTCGAGACGTATAAGCTCGTCGAGGTATACTATAACACTGTCATGGCCAAAGTATGCTACGAGCTATGCTCGTAGCTAATCCCGTGATTTTGTCGTGTCCGTGACCTCCCACAGAGAACTCCCCTCGGGAGTTCCTGGAGCCCAATGTGTTAACAAAACTTATCTTTATTGAAGAGCTTTATCGCATTGCTCCATAGACCCATCATAAAATAAAGCGTGATTGTACAAAATTGCAGTTTCCTAGTACAAGCGGCCACTGAGCTATGATGCGGACAGACAGACGGACATTTGAGAATTTGTGAGATGGACAATACAGTAGAAAAAGTTAAGTCACGTTTGCACCCGGCCGGTTAACCTTTTAGGGGTCAATATTACTTACTAGATTGGCTACTAAGTAGGTAGGTACTGACACTATTGACCTAAAGTTTGACGACCCTAACTTCAAATCAAATTTTATGGGTAAAGTAGGTGACCTTTTTGTGTTCTTATGCGTAGAACCTTAAATGTTTTTTTTTTCTTTTTAATAGGTAAGTATACTGCTGAAAGAATATTGCAATCTAAAATATTTTCTTTCCATCACGTTAGCCATTTGTCAAAACATACGTGATGTCGTTGAGAGGCTTACTTTCAATCGTTGGCTTTACGCCAAAAAATCGAATATTTTATTAAGTATTTTACGTAGCATGTTGTCGTACCCTTGTTTACTAAGTTCACGTTGCCTTTCTTGTAAGACGAAGGCAATTTTTGGGAAAATTGTATTCAGCGTTTGTTAACTGTGATGTAAGACCCTCAGGGTTTATTATGTTCGGCTCATGCTTCTCAGCAAGGAACCCTTTCGGTACATCGCTAATTTGATCTGGGTCCGTAAGGGTCCGTTAGGCATGTTCGTTCCCGCCATTTCATTTTTGCTCTTTCAAACGTAGACATGTTTTCAGAGATATTATTGTATTGTGATATCCAACTGTGAGCTTATATGATCCTGTTAAATCTTTTCTAAATCCCTTTTCATGAAAATATTAGATATTAAGCAACAATCGTACTCGGATAATCCATAGTGTGTTGTTGTTGTATTTAAATGTTGATGTAAACATTTACGTATTGAGTACCTTTAGCTAAAAATATGACTGAAGGTAAAGATCTGACTTAACACATGATGACATCTTATAATTACTAAGTTAGAGGGACCGATAATTTTATGTCGCCGCGAGATACTTACTGTCGCATCATGTGCTCCAGGTATCTACTTAACACAAGAAACTTACAACTCAAACTTTAGCATAATATTATGCTAAAGTCTGAGTTGTGCTCTTAATAATATTTATTGCCAAATTGGCCCTAGTGCAAAAGGGTACAACTCCCCGAGGCTTTACGGAGGTACACGTTTAATGGAAGTGCATAGGTGTATACACCGTTTTCCAAAATTACACATATATAGAGCATCGTGTTTATCTACCTTTAGGTATTATGTTATTGAATTTCGCTAAATTGTGCTAAAAAATTACGACGTTTCCCTTTCAGATTCCATGAAATTGTTTTGCGATGGATATCCTTGTATAAACCCTATATCGTTATGTACGGTTTTATGTCCTTGTACCACGAAGAGCCCAATTAAAATTCCCGACAGCGCAAAACACGAGTTGCGAGCGCAACTTAATTAGCCGGGTTTCATTACCTACATCCGCAGCTTCGTCTCTTGCTCACGTACTTAATTCTCGAATGAAGTTTGTGTTGCATTATACCTCGAGGTCCTAAGTGAAAATGAGGTTAAGTCTTGTTGAAACTTGATACTGATTCAGGTCAGAGTGTCGGTCAAAAGCTAATGGGCGTGTAACGAAATCTGACAGCACACCATTAGTTATCGTTATCTTTAGTTAGAGTTGTAGGTATGCGACATTTATTCCAAGATTTAATGTCACGGTGTGCACATTCATCAGCATGATCTAATGACTTTCTTTACAATCCATTTTATAAGCGTCTTGGAATTAATAATTTTCATGTAACATGGCATTGTTGGTGACAGTAGTTGTTAAGACAGTTCATTAAATTGTATCCTTGTGTATGACTCACGCACACATGCATGTATGATACTTTCTGTCAAACCTCAGTTGCAAATAAACTGTCGAAGAAGCTACACTTATTTGTTTAAATCCCATCCAACCAATTTCTAAAATCAACCTTAATCCAATCACCATATGGTCCAAACCGAACCGGATCGCTACAAAGAAGTTGGGAACTCGCCGGTGTCCGAGAACAAAAGAACCGCATTCAGAGCGATAAGAAGTCCGGCGCAATTGTGACCTTTGTACGGGAATTGCAATGTTTGAATTGTGAAGTTATAAGGTTTAATATTTATGTGGAACATTAGAGTGCATCGAAATAAAATTACGGTTGAACTTTTTCGACATTAAGTGAAGGATATTTACGTGACTATTAGCTAAACAAAATGTCAAATACGGAACAATTAATTCGTTTATTGCAAGATACGGCAACTATACTACAAAAAACACAAATAAATCTCAAAAAATGCCCTAAAGCACGACTAACAAAAGGTTATCTCGAATCACGGCTGAAAGGCATAGAAGAGTACTGGAATAACTTTCAAAATGCGCATCAAGATCTTCTAAAGTTTACACCAACTGAAAAAAGAATGGACTTACCTTATTTAGTGAATGAAGATTACTACGTTTATGAAGACTTATATTTGTGCCTAAGTGGAGACATAAAAGACATGTTGTCGTCATTATCGAGTGTTCAATGCAATCATACAAATAGTGACAGATCTGTCACTATATCAGAGGAGAAGGTGAAGTTACCTCGCATACAACCACCAGTTTTTAGTGGCATTTATGAGGATTGGCCAACTTTTCAAGACATCTTTGAGTCGCTCATACATAACAACAGCTCATTAACCGACGTCGTCAAGTTGCATTTTTTGAAAAATAGTGTTAGTGGCGAAGCACAAGCTTTACTTAAAAACATACAAGTAACGGACGCTAACTACACGGAGGCTTGGAAAACCTTGAAGAATCGTTACGGGAACAAAAGAATAATTGTTAATGCTATTATGAAAAGATTGTTTTCGCAAAAAAGAATGTACGCGCAAACTGCTAACCAAATCAAAACACTTTTAGACACAACTACGGAATGTTTGAGCAGTCTTACCAATCTCAAGGTCTCTGTCGATTCCTGGGATCCCATGATAGTGCATTTGACCGTGTTAAAACTAGATACAGAGACTCACAAGGACTGGGAAGAGTACTCGTTTAAGGGTACGCCTGATGACTTACCGACGTGGTCTGAATTGAAAACCTTTCTTGAAACCAAATTTCGTACCTTGGAATTTATAAATAATACCTCTTCGGCTGCTTCTTCATTTTCAAAACCGACCACGCAGAAAAGCTATCATTCAACGACACCAACGCCTTCCAGTAGCCACAGCGGCTCCCACGCAACGACATCAGCACCTTCAAGTAAAACATGTGTCAAGTGTAACGACAATCACACATTAAGTCATTGTAAGGGTTTTTCGAATATGGAAGTAAGTGAAAGAATTGACTACGTGAAAAACAACAATTTATGTTACAACTGCCTGCTCAGCGGTCATTCCGTGTCCCGATGCCGTTTGCCAACCTCCTGCCAAATCTGCCACAAGCGTCACCATTCACTACTGCACCTCACCAAAACCGAGAACGTTAAATCACACCTTAGTCAGATGGAGGAGAGTATCGACGATGAAATACAAAAGGAAGAGCCCGAAGAAAACATGTCTATAGCTACACACTTCGCAACTAGAAATTCAGATGGTTTATTGGCTACTGCACTTATTCCAGTGAGGGATGAAATGGGGCAAATTACCATACTGCGTGCCTTAATCGACCAAGGTTCAGAAGGGAATTTTATATCAGAAAGAGCAGTTCAGTTAATGAAACTAAGCAAGAAGCATATCAATGGTTCTATCACTGGAGTAGGATCAACGAAAACTTCTGTGGGCAGTATGGTGGAGTGTGAGATTTTATCAAGATGGGATGAAGATTTTAAACTTAAAATAATAACGTATGTCTTATCCACTCGCGTGACAACTGAACTTCCGTCAACAACATTCACCATTAATCAAGCCCATTGGCAGCATCTTAATGGGCTCAACCTCGCAGACCCGGGTTACAATAAACGAGGTCGAATAGACATGCTGCTGGGTGTCAAAGTATATGCACGCATTCTGAAGAACAATTTAATCCAGGGTCCTCCAGATTCACCGTGTGCACAAGAAACAAGCCTTGGATGGATTATCTTTGGAGACCTTCCCAGCAATTCTTCAGAAGATGTTATAGTCATGCATCACAATTTAAATTTAGACCTTCTGGTAAAAAACATGTGGGAACTGGACTCTGCAGAGAAACCAGAACTTACCGCCGATGAGAAACTTTGCGAAACCATTTATGCAAACACAACTACCAGAACAAAAGAAGGAAGATATATAGTGAAACTACCAACAAAAACAGAGAAAATTAAATCAACAGAAGGGGAAACCAAAGAAGTAGAATTGAGGAGGTTTAAGCTACTAGAACGAAAATTTGAGAAAGATGAAGAATACAAAAGAGAATACATCAAGGTCATAGAAGAATATTCAACACTGAAGCACATGGAAGAAGTCCCAGACACAGAAATAGAAAATCCATCAGTGTACCTTCCACAACACGCTGTAATTAGAAACGACAAAGAAACATCTAAAGTAAGAATAGTTTTTGATGCTTCTTCAAAGGGCACAAACAATATTTCACTGAATGACGAGTTACTGGTAGGGCCACAGCTTCAGGAAGACCTGAGAAACATAATCATGAGATGGCGCATGAAGAAAGTCTGTTTCGTTGCAGACATACAGAAAATGTATCGTCAAATTTTAGTTACGAAACAAGATGCAGATCTTCAGCGAATTCTTTGGCGCAAATCCACAGGTGATCCCATTAAAGAGTACCGCCTGCTTCGAGTCACGTTTGGTACAGCATCTGCACCATACTTAGCGGTCAAAACGTTGCAGACAGTCGCGGAAGATGAAGGTAAACATCATCCTGTAGCTGCAAAAACGATAAAAGAAGATTTCTACATGGATGATCTCATGTCCGGTCAAGATAGCGTAGAAGAAGCAGTAGATGTTGCAAAGAATATTGCAACCATTCTTAAATGTGGAGGGTTCGATCTGCAGAAATGGTCTTCCAACAGCACCGACTTTTTGAAACAATTCCCAGCAGTCGAGAGAAGTAATAATGTTAAGATGGACATTCGACTCGATGGAACGGTACGTGCATTGGGTATCTCTTGGAACATGGGAGAAGACAGCTTTCAGTACAGTCTTGCGCTACCACCGCAGCAATCAACAATTACAAAGAGGAATATTCTTGCAGAAACACAGAAATTATTCGATCCTTTGGGATGGCTGGCACCAAGCGTAATCCAAGCTAAGATGCTAATCCAGAAACTTTGGTTACACCGATGCAGTTGGGATCATGAAGTTGAACCTGAAATAAAAGAGGAATGGTTAAATATAAGAAACAATTTTAAACACTTAAAATTAATCAAGATACCGAGATGGTTGCATACTACTAAATTAAGACTAGACAAAACTACTGTACACGGATTTTCTGATGCATCAACAAATGCTTATGCAGCTGTTGCCTACCTAAGAGTTGAAACCGAAAATGGCGATGTTAAGACGAGTATCATAGCTGCTAAAGCCCGAGTAAGTCCAGTAAAGCCATTATCGTTACCCAGACTGGAACTGTGTGGTGCTACAATGCTGGCGAAACTACTGAAACAAATTAGAGAAGCCATGAGAATTTCTGAAAGTCAAGTATTCGCATGGACTGATTCAACAATAGTTTTGTCATGGTTAAAAGGGGACCCTAATCGCTGGCAAACTTTCGTCAGAAATCGTGTTGTCGCCATTCTCGATGACATCGGCGATAAATGGTATCATGTCACATCAGAATGGAACCCTGCTGATATTGCATCACGTGGTTCTACATTGCCAGATCTTATTTCACATAAATTATGGTGGAACGGCCCAGAATGGCTACAATCTGATAAAATCCCATTTCAAACGTCGAACACCACCACAGACCTGGAAATTAAAAGAAACATTCATACCAACTTAAAAGTACAAACGCATGATAACCATTCTATAATAAATCAATTCGACGATTTTGATAACTTAAACGAACTTCTGAAAACTATATCATACTGCAAACGGTTTCTAAATTACAAGAAATATATAACAGCTAACAGTCACATTACACCAATAACCACAGAAGATTTACAAGGTGCATTGAAAATCTGTATAAAATTGATACAGCAACAAATATTTGATGATGATATAAATAGATTACAAAATAATAAACATGTTAGATGTGACAGCAAATTGAAATCATTGAATCCCTACCTTGATGAAGATAATATTCTCAGGGTAGGTGGTCGCCTTAAGCATGCAAATCTAAGCGAAGAGAGTAAGAATCCTATAATTCTTGACAATAAAAATCGACTTACCTTTTTACTTGTGGCTGACGCTCATCAAAGAACTCTTCACGGTGGACAACAATTGATGATGTGTTATCTAAGGAGTAAATTCTGGATTCTCAAAGTGAAGCATAACGTCAGATCATACATCCACAAATGTTTAATATGTGCAAGACAAAACGCCACTGTCAAAAGGCAATTAATGGGAAATCTGCCTAAAGAACGAGTTACACCAGCACGCCCATTTCTAAACAGTGGTGTCGACTTCGCTGGTCCATATCTGACACTTACGTCAAGGGGTAGAGGAATAAGGACCTCAAAATCTTACATAGCTATATTTGTATGTATGGTTACCAAAGCTATACATTTGGAGCTGGTAGGAGATTTGACCTCGGAGGCCTTTATTGGCGCCTTCAGACGTTTCATTGCACGAAGAGGAAAGTGCGCGCACCTCTGGAGTGATCAAGGGCGAAATTTCATCGGAGCAAATAAAGCCTTAGGAGATGCATTCGAAGAAGCTAAACTGGAATTTGATGGAGAGATTGCCATCAAGCTCGCAGAAGACGGGACACAGTGGCATTTCATTCCTGTATATAGTCCCAATTTTGGCGGATTATGGGAGAGTGGAGTTAAGTCTCTGAAGTTTCACCTAAAGAGAGTCTTAAATTCGCATCTTACCTTTGAGGAATTCACAACTCTTCTATGCCAAATCGAGGCATGCTTAAACTCGCGCCCTTATGTCCCCATAGACGATGTAGAAATCACCGAGCCTCTAACACCAGGCCATTTTTTAATTGGCGATACACCAATAGTCGTACCTTCACCTACCTTCTCTGATACCAACACGAACATGTTATCCAGATGGCAGCATCTGCAAAAAATGTTAAATGATTTTTGGCACACCTGGCAACAAGATTATCTGTCAAGGCTTCAACAACGAACTAAATGGACGAAAAGAGAGACGGAATTCGATATTGGTCAAATAGTATTAATAAAAAACGAAAACTTACCTCCTGGAAAATGGTTGCTGGGTCGTGTAGTAGAGAAACATCCTGGAACCGATGGACTAACGCGGGTGTACAGTGTCAAAAGTGGTGAAACTATTGTTAAACGTTCTATCAGCAAACTTTGTAATTTCCCAATCGATATCTCTGATTGAACATAACACTTCTTGTTAATTATAGTCTTAATGTTTATAAGTGTAATATACTTGTAATAGGAATGCATTTCCGCTCTCTTGAAGAGAGTTTGATATTTTTATTGAAATGGATATAGATACATATTTCTTTCCAATTTTGATCAGTAAGCAAACTTGGTTAAGAAATTATTTCGTATTCGATGTTCCATTGTATGAATTTCTGTTATTAATTTTGCACGATTGTATAAGTTTATAAAAGGATAATCAATATCCTTTTGGTAGGCGGTATGTTAAGACAGTTCATTAAATTGTATCCTTGTGTATGACTCACGCACACATGCATGTATGATACTTTCTGTCAAACCTCAGTTGCAAATAAACTGTCGAAGAAGCTACACTTATTTGTTTAAATCCCATCCAACCAATTTCTAAAATCAACCTTAATCCAATCACCAGTAGTCTTGTAAGAATTTTACTAGTTCTTCAGATTTGGTTTGCCTCATCGTTTGTCATGGGGCTTTTTCGACAGAACATTTTGCAGCTTTGCCGATATAGCCATAATAACCGGAGCAAAACTCGTGAAACTTGTTTTAAGCAAAATTTGTGAATGAGCTTAGTAAAACGTCCCACTTTGTCGTTTGCCATAAAGCCGCTTTGTCAGTTTATTCATAAGAAGATACAAGGAAATCTCGTCTTTATGGTAAGCTACAAAGTGGGACGTTTTAGTAAAAACTAACACATTTTTCTAATTTAATAATTCTGCTTACATGTACACTCAAGAGCAAAATATACATTACTTGTTACTTATGTCTGGACCATAAGTTCTAATATTGTATAAATATTTATGCCTTTGACTGTACCTATATCAATAAATAATTACCCCCTATTTTTGCACAGGAAAGAAGACGTCTAAAGGAACGCTATCCGTCCCTGGCACTAGCCGACAGTGACCTCTCAGAATGCCGGGTCATGCTCGACTCGTACCAGACTATGCTAAGCCAGCGCACTATCTGCGAGGGCAAATGTTCCATGGGCCGCCAGTGTCCTACCGGTATGTACAATAGCACTATCGGCTACATACGACAACGAAAGTTATGCTATGGCCTTGACGGTAAATGGATCCTGTAACAAAAGACCGGTGCTGGCTCGCAAGCAAACCGAAAGATTTAATTAGGTATGCGTTCTTGACGCCAACCAAATGAAACAATGGTTTTGCTTCCTTTTTAGGCTTTTCATTACTTTGACCATTGCCACTTCTTCTTCAAGTGGTTTTTATTTCGATGGGTTGATTCGCGAAGGTGTTTTCTTCTTTTTTGATTGTCAGGCCAAAATTACCATAATTTTGCCTGAAAAAAAAACAAGATATTTCAACACATTGTAATCCAAAAGCAGTTTTATGACGAATTATAACGATTTTTTCCCGAATAACTTTGATCAAGCCGATTTCGAAGGTATAGGTACATACATTGTATATTGTACTTAGTTACTCTAAAGACTCTAAATAAATATGATCAATCACACCATGATATGACACACAATTAAAATCACTCACAATGCTTGCTATACGTAGCAGCGTTTGTATTGACATGTAGTGAAATACGTACTCACGTAAACGTACCTAAATACTCTCTTTCACGTAAGGTAATTTGAATGAATTTTCCACCTGCCTTGCAAAATTAAGACCAGTGAAATTTTGTTGTACCACATCTTAATATAATTCGCTTGCCGACACGAGACAAATAAGCAATTATTAAATGAAATTCAAGGGAAATTATAGTTATAACGAGGTCATTTTACAGGTGCGATGAGTTGAACCTAAATAATAATATATTATTAAAAGATCGTATAATTAATTATTTGTATAATACCATACGTGATGTAGGTATATGTATATGTAATAGGTACTTAAATGTTATAATACCAATAGCTTGACAATTAGAAAACCGCAGTAAAATGATAATATCGGAAACCTCAATCAATTTTGGAACGACACTGATCGTTTGTACCGATCAGCATTAATTTGGACAAAATGTTCCATCTTCAATCACTTTCTGAATTGATTTAACAGAGCTTTACTCTCTTTCTACGGCTTTGTAATTCAATTTGTTTTGTCTAACGAAATTGTTCGTTAGGACAAGAAATAATTTATTGCAACGTGGGCAAATTGTTTTCCTAAATCGTAAAAGGTCTGGTTGACACGAAGCTTAATGTAGATGTAAGTACTTAATAGTATTTTGATAGCGAGGAAAAGCCGCAGAACAGCATGTTTTAAGTGAAAGTAAAATGCCATTAAAATAATGTAATGTAACAAATAAATTTTAAGTAGTAACGACTACATAAACCTAATTTATCTTTATTAATAGAATAATGATGACGGATGGGAGTGATGATACTTCATCACTCTCATCAGCTAGCAGTATCACATACAGTATGATAGATACCGACCGATTTATAGAGGTTGAGTTTTTATTCACTGTTCAAATTTTAGAGGGTAAAGGCACTGGTCTCACCGCGAGTTACTAAGTTATGCACTATGGCTATAAACATGAACCAAAGATACGCACTTTCGTCTAAAAAAAAGAGACACGGCGATACTCGCCCGCCGGTAAATATCCGATAGCTGGGTGAGTATCGCCGTGTCTTTTTTATTTACACGGGAGTTCGTATCTTTTGTTCGTGTTTATAGCCGATAGTTCATAGCTTGCTGAGGAGGAGGAAATGTCGAGGTGAGACCTGTGCCTTAATTCTGTGGTCATATTGATGAAGGTATTAGGTAGCAGTTACCTAAGGTATATTACAGATGACAACTGTTGTCCAATCTAATTATCAGAGGTCTAAGACACGCAACCAAACCGGACTACCAATTTACAATTTTATTTCGTAGTTTCGTCATTAGTCTCCTGAATGATAATTCCCAAGTAAGAACAGAGAGCAGAACCCATCTAGTTCGCGTGACTAGGGGTCGTTCTAACGATACAATAATAATTGTGTTCCTGCAGCTAGTCTTATTGATTGATGTGTTTCGGCGAAATCACGGTGACGTGACCACAGTTAAAGACAGAATTTAAGTAATATACCGTTAAACTTTGCAAAACAATAAGTTATATTTTTGTCCTCTAAGCTTGTTTACTGAATGGTTTATAGGTTACTAGATTTTTTTTGTATTGCACAATTAAGATATTACGGTTAATAAGTTGGACTGTAATGAATTTCATTGATATGAAAGGTGCATTTATCGGTTTTAAAGCATACTAATGATAAATGCATGTAGTTTAATAGAATTTCGTCTGAGTTGTCGTCGTAGCTGATACAATTTTGGCAAACTTCTTAATATAATACAATATAATTATTATAATACATTATAATACTTAATATAATTTAATATAATACTATTTGTGTGTAATTGAACATTTCTTCAAGCGTTTCAACCGCCGTGACTTTGGTAGCAACATTATTACTTGATTTCGACGAAAGCACTTCCGTGGGTATCTCATTCATATTTTGGATATCTTGGTAGTTATTTTACAGACAAACGGGCGTAAACTTACGTTTAATTATATCCTACGTTAAACGTACGTTACGTTTAATTAGGCCTAGTGACAACCCTAGCCTAGAAGTGAATAATCAAGATCAAGTGCGGGTAGTTCGAAAAACCCGCGCAGCTCGAAGGTGTTGATACATTCTCTCGCCAGTCTGCCTGCGACCACGGGTGTAACGTCATGCCCGAAACGTCAGGATATAATTAAACGTAAGTTTACGCGATTAAGACCCGTTTGTCTGTAAAATATGAGTGATAATCGTGAAAGTTTAAATCAATATCTTGGTAGTTGCCAACTACGTCTACCAAGATATTCAAAAATGCATGCATCTCTCACGGGATTCGTGTTATAAGGCTGCAACCAAAGTCACATCGGTTTAAACGCTCGGAGAAATACCCAATTAATCAAAGTTGTTTGTTAATGTGCAATAATGACATTCATAAACAATATTGTTCTCATCGAAGGTTCCCTCTGCCACTCTAGGCGTCTGTAGAACCGGCTCGAAACGTCAATCCCGGCCCCGGCGGCCGTCCACGGCGGCCGGCGACGCGCCGGGCCTCAAGCGGTCTCCCTCCACATTGTCTACCATGTCTACTACTTCTACGGCTTCGGGATATCGGCCGAGGTCCTCCCCTGCGGGGCTGTTTAGTTACACGGGAGGTAAGTTTTCTTAAAAGGTTCCTTAGGTCTGGGGCTGCCATTTGTTTGTAAATTTCCCGGAAAACCCGGACACTTTTCAAGTGATGAGACACCTCATCATCATTTATCATCATCATATCAGCCGAAAAAGGTCCACTGCGAACATGGCCTCCCCCGAAGATTGCCACGATGAGCGGTCCTTCGCCACCTGCATCCAGCGGACTCCTGCGACCTTCACCAGGTCATCAGTCCACCTAGTGTGGGACAACTAATTGTGTTTAAATATTTACGGGCATTATTTTGTACAGACTGAAATAAGGGAAAAAAATAAATTCACGTCAAATGTCCGGGTTTTTATAAATATTTATTCTGGTGTTGCGATTTTCGAGATGGCAGCCCCACTTATGACACTCATACATATTTAGAACCAAGTCATTGGTGGCTTGCGACGCAGATCTTAAGCAGATTCCCTCACACTGTACAATTCCCACCACTGCTACATCTGCGTGGTTATGTAAAATTATTAATATATCAAGATTGGACGCAAAATACAACAGGGTGCTTAGACAAGTTGCCAATCGCTAACGCTTAATCAATCGTAATCGAAAGGCAGCTAACCGTCTTTGTCGCACTAATATGAAACAGTGACAGAGAGGGAAAACTACGATACGTTACTAAGCGTTAGCGATTGGCAACTTGGCTACGCATCCAGTTCGGCAATAATTTGATCTGCATAAAGCTTTTTGGTGTACTTTATCATTTCATCAGAAGTTCGTGTTTTCGCTACCCTCGGGCAAGGTCAATGTCGGATCGGTAAACACAAACATGTTTGTTACATTAAGATAAGTAGGATTATTACTTATGACTTTATTATAACTTTGCGCAAATGCACAGGAGATTACTCAATATTAGTCTACTTCAACCATAATATTTTTATATACAAGATTATTTTTAACTTTTAAATATATTCAGTGAAAGATAAAGCTTACGTGGACAGGCTGTGTAGATAAATAGGCGATATATAGAAGATTTAAAAGCAGCGGTGCAATTTCGGTGGACAGAAAACAATTTTCCCTTTCATTCGCTTCGTTGACTTGACCCCATGTTTGCCCGAAGGCGCTCTAGCGGGTACTAGTGTAAACCTCCTGAAATTAGCGATAGTAGACCTAATGTCTGTGCCATAAGACATTGGATGTAGTTGTGTTTCGTAGTTTTATTAAGAATGTTACGACGTTACAGTTGTAACTTTACGACGTCATTTTTAAAAAGTAACAAAAATAGTGAGGCTAAAATAATACCTAATGTCAAGAGTTGACGCTACGCTTTGTCCCATTTATGACTTCTACGCCCGTAGGCCCCTACGTCGTAGAGGTCTACGAACTTCGTAGCGAGACCAATTAAATCGCGGTGGCGCGGTGAAGCGATTTATCTTTTGCTTAATGCATTTATCATAAGATAATCTGTCTTTTAGGCAATTTATCTAAGGAATCCGCATCAGTCATAACTTTTCTAAGCTAGTTTTGTTTCGAAAGCAACTAGGTACTTAGTAAACGTAACAGTGATGTTTTGATTGTAGTTTACCTTCACATGCTTTTATAATTTCTATGAATAAAGTTGAACAACAGATTTTACAGATTCTTATTTATTCCTTTCTCTTTTCTTGCTATGTATTCCTTCTTTGACTTAAATAATCCAATACTTATTAAAATGTTTGTTCATGAATATCTCCTGAATAAAAACGATATAAGAATTTGTCGAAGTATTGAAAAGACATTTATTTCATCGCGTCCTTGGCGATTGAACCCTTCGCTTAAATCTATTTTTGACATTGAAAAAAACAGATTAAGGAGTCGTTATTCCCATTTAGAATTCGACCTCTATCCATGGATCTGTGACATCTCGGACCAAACGAAATAAAATTGGATTTATTTTCTCGGGAATAATCAATGTTTGTTCAATCAAATAGAACAAAAAATGATTTTGTTTATGTAGAAAACCTTCCATTAGAACAATTCCTTACTAAATCATTTCAACATTTAAAATATAATGTGTAAATTAATATTATAATAAAGCTGCAATATTATTAAGTACAAATTAAAAATATAAATAAAATTTACAGAATTTGCTATGACTGTTTGAAGTGTAGAAATCTCATTTATAAAATTATTAAGGACAAAGTGGATAAATTAAAAATGCATTTGACCCCAAAATTTCATTTAGAGCACATTTGAAGTGGATTTGCTCAGTTGCTGTTTCAATTACTCAATACGACGCAATCTGAATATTGACGCATTTAATTATTCCATACTTTTGCAGTTGAATGTATCTGTAACTCAGTATTAAAATTCAATAAATATCGAGTAGTATTGACTAAAGAGATATGTACAGTTTTTCGCACAATCAAGCAGCAATAGGGATGACGATTTACTTTTGTCACGTACTATAGCATTCTATGGCGACTCCAAAGAGAAAACGAGTTGTGTGCTCGTGACAAACGAATATTAAATACGTGCCGTACTATCCAGCAGGCAAACGGCACTATAACTACGTTTAAATATATTTAGTACTTTGTTTCCTTTCTGTGAAATTGCAGCTGTACAATTTCTTTTATCCAGGGGCTCAATTTAAAGTATGTAATTACAGAATCGATAAGTATACATAGTTGCTCCCCCCTTGTTACTCTCCTCCAACTAACATACTTAACCTTTTCCAGAGAACTTGCTTTATTTTTCTGTTTTATTCCGTACTAGCTGGTGCCCGCGACTTCCGAGTGCACACGGGCGACGCACGCAACTTATGGTGTCAAACTACCTTCACATCAAATTTCTAGCCAACGTACCTAGTCCTCTTAAGCAGGGACGTCTCTCGTAGAGTCGTCACGAACTGAAACTCCACATTTATTATATTAAAGTGGCCCCTTCATAAAATATTTTCCTTATTGAGACTCATGGTTACATTTCTAACATTCTTGATCTCATGTTCCAGCAACTTCAAGACCCACCCGCTCCGCATCAGGCATCAGCATAACGCGAGTGACCGACCCCATCGGCGGCGGGACGACCATGGCCGTCGGCGGCAGCGAGTACTCCCGTCGGCGGGCGGCGTCGGCGCCGGCCACCCCCGCTCTGTCCCCCGCCTCGTCCCCGCCGGGCTCGCCTCACCGCGGCCACCAGAGGTCAGTGACCCCGTGACAGCCATAGCCGCCGGCAGTACTCCCGTCCGCGCCGGCCACCCCCGCTCTGTCCCCCGCCTCGTCCCCGCCGGGCTCGCCTCACCGCGGCCACCAGAGGTCAGTGACCCCGTGACAGCCATAGCCGGCAGTACTCCCGTCGGTGGACAGTGTCCGCGCCGGCCACCCCCGCTCTGTCCCCCGCCTCGTCCCCGCCGGGCTCGCCTCACCGCGGCCACCAGAGGTCAGTGACCCCGTGACAGCCATAGCCGCCGGCAGTACTCCCGTCCGCGCCGGCCACCCCCGCTCTGTCCCCCGCCTCGTCCCCGCCGGGCTCGCCTCACCGCGGCCACCAGAGGTCAGTGACCCCGTGACAGCCATAGCCGCCGGCAGTACTCCCGTCGGTGGACAGTGTCCGCGCCGGCCACCCCCGCTCTGTCCCCCGCCTCGTCCCCGCCGGGCTCGCCTCACCGCGGCCACCAGAGGTCAGTGACCCCGTGACAGCCATAGCCGCCGGCAGTACTCCCGTCGGTGGACAGTGTCCGCGCCGGCCACCCCCGCTCTGTCCCCCGCCTCGTCCCCGCCGCGCTCGCCTCACCGCGGCCACCAGAGGTCAGTGACCCCGTGACAGCCATAGCCGCCGGCAGTACTCCCGTCGGTGGACAGTGTCCGCGCCGGCCACCCCCGCTCTGTCCCCCGCCTCGTCCCCGCCGGGCTCGCCTCACCGCGGCCACCAGAGGTCAGTGACCCCGTGACAGCCATAGCCGGCAGTACTCCCGTCGGCGGGCTCGCCTCACCGCGGCCACCAGAGGTCAGTGACCCCGTGACAGCCATAGCCGGCAGTACTCCCGTCGGCGGGCTCGCCTCACCGCGGCCACCAGAGGTCAGTGACCCCGTGACAGCCATAGCCGGCAGTACTCCCGTCGGCGGGCTCGCCTCACCGCGGCCACCAGAGGTCAGTGACCCCGTGACAGCCATAGCCGGCAGTACTCCCGTCCGCGCCGGCCACCCCCGCTCTGTCCCCCGCCTCGTCCCCGCCGGGCTCGCCTCACCGCGGCCACCAGAGGTCAGTGACCCCGTGACAGCCATAGCCGGCAGTACTCCCGTCCGCGCCGGCCACCCCCGCTCTGTCCCCCGCCTCGTCCCCGCCGGGCTCGCCCCACCGCGGCCACCAGAGGTCAGTGACCCCGTGACAGCCATAGCCGGCAGTACTCCCGTCGGCGGGCGGCGTCCGCGCCGGCCACCCCCGCTCTGTCCCCCGCCTCGTCCCCGCCGGGCTCGCCTCACCGCGGCCACCAGAGGTCAGTGACCCCGTGACAGCCATAGCCGGCAGTACTCCCGTCCGCGCCGGCTACCCCCGCTCTGTCCCCCGCCTCGTCCCCGCCGGGCTCGCCTCACCGCGGCCACCAGAGGTCAGTGACCCCGTGACAGCCATAGCCGCCGGCAGTACTCCCGTCCGCGCCGGCCACCCCCGCTCTGTCCCCCGCCTCGTCCCCGCCGGGCTCGCCTCACCGCGGCCACCAGAGGTCAGTGACCCCGTGACAGCCATAGCCGCCGGCAGTACTCCCGTCGGTGGACAGTGTCCGCGCCGGCCACCCCCGCTCTGTCCCCCGCCTCGTCCCCGCCGGGCTCGCCTCACCGCGGCCACCAGAGGTCAGTGACCCCGTGACAGCCATAGCCGCCGGCAGTACTCCCGTCCGCGCCGGCCACCCCCGCTCTGTCCCCCGCCTCGTCCCCGCCGGGCTCGCCTCACCGCGGCCATCAGAGGTCAGTGACCCCGTGACAGCCATAGCCGCCGGCAGTACTCCCGTCCGCGCCGGCCACCCCCGCTCTGTCCCCCGCCTCGTCCCCGCCGGGCTCGCCTCACCGCGGCCACCAGAGGTCAGTGACCCCGTGACAGCCATAGCCGCCAGTACTCGCGTCGGTGGACAGCGTCCGCGCCGGCCACCCCCGCTCTGTCCCCCGCCTCGTCCCCGCCGGGCTCGCCTCACCGCGGCCACCAGAGGTCAGTGACCCCGTGACAGCCATAGCCGCCAGTACTCGCGTCGGTGGACGGCGTCCGCGCCGGCCACCCCCGCTCTGTCCCCCGCCTCGTCCCCGCCGGGCTCGCCTCACCGCGGCCATCAGAGGTCAGTGACCCCGTGACAGCCATAGCCGGCAGTACTCCCGTCCGCGCCGGCCACCCCCGCTCTGTCCCCCGCCTCGTCCCCGCCGGGCTCGCCTCACCGCGGCCATCAGAGGTCAGTGACCCCGTGACAGCCATAGCCGGCAGTACTCCCGTCCGCGCCGGCCACCCCCGCTCTGTCCCCCGCCTCGTCCCCGCCGGGCTCGCCTCACCGCGGCCATCAGAGGTCAGTGACCCCGTGACAGCCATAGCCGTCGGCGGGCGGAGTCCGCGAACATCGAAATTCGTAAATTTCGAGGATGTGTCGAAATGACGCCTTCATTGGACTGACAGAGACAAATCCTAGAAATTTGCCGATTTCGAAATTCGCTGTAGGGCCGCAGGCTCGCATCACCGCGACCACCAGAGGTCAGTGATTATGACCGTCGGCAGAAATTTTATGACCGTAAAGCACACCTCGTACAGTGGCGATAAAGTGTAAGAAACAAACGCGTTGGTACTAACACAGTCTAAGCTCCTCTAAGTGCGCGCGCGTTCTGCTTGTGGGAGTGAGATGAGACCGGAGCGGGGAGTTTCGGTGGGAGGAAGGGCGTGTCCATACTGTACCTTAGTACTATTTGTTATACTGCGAGTAGAACCTAACCCCCTTATTCATAAAGGTCTCCTAACTTAGCAAGCCGCTAAGTATTGTTTGTCTAATCATGACTATAAGACCGAAAAGGACAATACTTAAATAGCGGCTTGTTAGTAAAAGTTTATGAATAAGGGGGTACGTTATGGCCTTAGATCCAATATTATTTTCAATAGATGGCCCATGTCTTTCGGTATTAATCAATCTTTAGGTATTAATCTAAACATTAAAATTTACCAATGTATTATACTAAGGCCCTTTTTCACTTTCCCGGATAAAATATATTTGCCAGATAAATTTGTTAGCGGTCTTTTTATTTAATATGCGCGCGGAAAAGGCTAATGATAATATTGAAATTGTATGTATATAAATAGATATATTTATTCGGGGGATTTCAAAACAGGCCGTAACACTAGATATATCAATCATACCAGTAAATTGATGTGATGAAAGGTTTGAAATTTAATCTAACTTTATCTAACGCTAGTGCACACTTCTGAGCCTTACATTACATGGGTCACGAACTGGATACGAGGCGGGACAAGCCTCGTGAACATCAAAAGATTTTATATTTAAAGGCTCTTCTGAAGTTAAGTAGCTTTCACTTTAGTTTGCCCTTTAGTGTCTTTAATTAAATGTTTACATTTATTATTTGCGTAATTAGTGACTTAAATATAGGGACAGTTGTTCTCGGACGTTTTATTTAAATTCGGGTTCATTGGAAAAATACAGACTATTTCTTGTTGCTACGATCTTACGTTTTTCATAAATTACTGTTGTGCAGCATAAATTATGAAGTAGGTATGTGTGTTGCTATAGGTTACACCCGGGTTGATACGATCGTGACAGTTAATTACAGTTAATTGTCAATTTAAAAAAGTCAATAGAGTTCATTTGTTAGCAAATCGCGACTTTTCGGTTGCAAAGGATTAGGTAATTTAAATGTATTCATTTAACACAAAGCATGGTTTTGTGATAGTATTGATTAACCTGGTTTAGTATTTTTTTTTATGGACGTTGTCGAATTCACTTATTTTTTTAAGTCACCCACACCCATGCCTATGGGTACCTATTTTTATTGCCCATTCATGGTTTCATTCAATTAAACGTTAACCCGCGAACACCAATGAAATTGTTTATTACTGTAATAAATAAAATTACCCTTTTCACGACGCTCCACGACGAGTTTGTAGTAGCAACAAAGTGGCAATAAAAACCTTTTCAATTTCGATTCTAGTTTTGAAAGTATACCTAACTACCTTCACATACCTATAGCACCACAATAAGTTTTTAGAGCTGCTTTACGCTTAGTGTTTTGGATGGAAAGTAAGCACGCACCTATTTTACCTTCTGCCACTGAAGTGAAGTCCGTCAGACCTATTTATTTATTTATTTTATGATATTATTTGATTTCGCCTGTTCAGTGAATATAGTACAAAGCTAAGGGTTAATCTAAAGAATCTCTGTCAACGCTCCATTTTAGCAACATGACGAAACTATAATGTCTTTAGCATTGGTATACTTCGGGAAATATTATTTGACCGACTGTTATCTTACTTACGACCTTTTGTTTTGCATCATTAACAATAGAAAAGTGCTCGACTGCTGATTGTCTAGTAAGTGTTAATGCAAAACAAAAGGTCGTAAGTAAGATAATAGTCGTTCAAATAATATTTCCCGAACTATATAATTCTGTATCTTGTATTCTTGTATCCTATATGTGAAAATCTGTAATTGGCTTTGCTGTTACATATTGAACAAAACCTGTATTTGTTACTGTTAGCTGTTGGTTTTCTGAATAAATAAAATAAAAATAAATAAATAAGAACTTATAATCTGTCCAACAATCTCTGGCTGTAAAAAAAAACGGGAAAATCATTATTAGGAGCATTCCATGAAAACATCTACTTTTTGTCGCTTAGTATCTCTATGGTAGCTAACCTAATAAAATATGCTAGCTGGTAGGAAACACTGTCAATCTTAAAGCCTTGATATGTTATTATTATACTATAGGTACATAACTCGGCTTACTAATTAAATTTTTCTAAAGTATTGAAAAGACAGTGTCGCTTACGACACATTTTCATGGAATGCTCCATTATGGGAAGCCAACTCTTCGATTGTTTTCAAATTTGCCGCTTTTTTCTACTGACAGACATTTTTGGACAGAGTACTTATTCATTATGATTTCCTACCTTAATTTCCTGATTTATTACATTTGATTGTTTTTTTATTAATCACAGAAAAGCCTGCGCATGGGTAATACCCACTGTGAACTGGGACCCTGACTCCATGTGACCTAGCAACGCCATCTCCCATGCACGCACCATCACAAGGTTATCATCAGATCACATAACTTTTCACTAATTTGCTTTCATTCACAAAATTACGATATATTTATACAAATAAACTTACCTATGGAATATTGCGAGGTGGATCGCAACCGATGCGGTCGAAATATCCCATACCGTTTTCTATCAATCGAACTTCATCAAATAGTTTTTGGGTTTTATATTGTAGAGCTAGTGTTATAGCCTAAAACTTAATTTACTTACTAAGTTACTATTTATTACGGCTACGTTTTTGTACAATAAAGGTAGCAGAATAAGCGTCACTTTTCGGGACTAAAACAAAGTAAATAAACACTTATATTGGCACTTTTGTTCAAGCGAATTAATTATATGATAATGACAATGAACTTGCTCGAAGATTTAACTAAACGGTTTTGAACCACGTCGCCTCAAAGTAACTACCACGCTAAGCTAAAAGCTCCTTATTGGAAATAAAATAAAGCCCACTTTTAATCAAAGAGGCACTGAGAAAGCAACCATTCTCTTTTCTTTTTGTCGTGTTGTTTTCTCATCGCACTGCTTGAGCATTCAGCGCGGACTTGACACATTTAAGGCAGACGATTCTGAGCGAGTCTGCGATGTATCCTTATCTCACTTAATATCTGTACTGCTATTCGAATTGCTTACTGAGAGTAACAACTCAGTCGGACCAGTATTAGAAGGACTTCCTGAGTGCGACTTGCCAATTGCTAACCCTTGGGTACATTATAGTAGCGTATTGTACTATTCTCTGTCTGACACTCTTTTTTTAATTAGTGCGACAAAGACAGTTGCATTTCGTTAGCGACTGAGCGATTGGCTTCTTGGCTAGGCACCCTGATCATTGAATACTAAAACCTCCTAATGCGTCTATACTCATAGTTAATAGGAGAGGCCTTCGTCCATCAGTGGACATATTAAGGCTGATGATGAGGTACCTACATTGTGGTCATCTACGAAATTACAAGACCTTGTTGACCAAGTTCCTTGAATTTTAGTAGTAGGCAAAAAAATATCATTACGTTGTACTAATTCTCCGCCAATTTCGAAATGGTTCGAGAAGCACAAAAACTGAGTAACCTAATCTAAGTTCATATTTATTTGGTTAGTTCGCGAATCACTAGGATCAACAGTAGTGGGCGGACATCTCCCGGATCCTACTGAGGAATGATAACCAGGAAATAGATTCTGCTGGCTTTGCTCACGATTCAGCGTCGCCTTCGTCCAAGGCCAGCGTCGTTCTTTGTTTATTGTAAGGATTTATTTGATTATTTTACTGCTGTCCGTGTTTCTTTTGTCCATTTGACAGCATTAAATTTCGAACCTTAAGTAGGTACAGTCAAGGGCATTAATATATATACACTTATCCATACTGATCCCTTACAAATGTGTCTATATATTAATGCACTCGACTGTACTTCGAAATTGATTTGGTTTTGTTTTTATATGACGGCAAATATGTTGCCAATAGGTACCCATCAAAGGGTTAACAGGCTTTGCTTGTTTTGAGCCTGTTTAAAGTATTTGCATTTCAAATGAACACTTATAGAAGGTACGTAAGTATTATTCCAAACTCGGATTTCGTGTTTATTCATTTGAAAATTACATCGTGGCCTTAAATAAGGGCAGATGGATTAAATTTAGGATACAATAATGAAAATTAGAATGAAATACCAAAACCACCAAAACTTACAATCTTCTCTCTATTCTTTGACTTTTTTCTGTAGTCAGGGGTGTTATATCAAGGTAAAAATCGTTAACGCGATTAGAAAGCCAAATGTGATATGCAACTGCATTGGGATGTCAATATATGACTACTTACGTACTTTATTGACGTAAAATATATATTATGATTGATTATTGTTCCACGAATATCTGTAATTTATATGGTTATATATTTATTAATTTAGTTTCACATACTTCGGTGATAGATCACTGAAGACGAAATTCGATTCCAATTGTATTTATTTAGCGGGTTTGTTTGTCTACAGATCTCGAGCGCTTCAGCGGTGTTCGTAGCACGCGGCCCGGGGTCCTCCGAAGTCCCCACTGCGCCAGGCCTCCTTGGGGCCCAACTACTACCACAAGGACTACGACCCGCGTGGACAGCGAGACAGCTTTCAGTCCAACTATGTTAATTAATTGCATGAAAAATCTAATCTTGAATGGATTACAGCGCCCTCTCTAGCAAATTCAACGCAACGGAGAGTTGCCGAGTTTGCGGACGATTGTGTGATTCACACGTCTTAGGAGTGGCTTAAGGTTGTAGTACCTTCGAAACATGTACAGATGTCGCTAGTGATTACATTCACAATACCATTGACTTAATTCGCTGTGATCGACGGAATGTCGTCTGGTGTAATTGGGAGCATGCTGAGCCGGTTACTCGGAGGAGGGAATTCGGGTCCCGTGATAACCAGAGTCTTTCGCAGTAATTATTTTCTATGGTAAGCACATCTGTTACGACATTGTTGGATTATCTGCATGAAAAAGTCAAGATACGCTACTGGATCTCTTGTGGCCCTTAGCTTACGGCGAGCGATGAGTTTAACACTTGGCCATCTGCCATAAATTATTATTTAGTGAACTCAATGTACACGGAGTTTCACCACGAAGACGGCCCATGTACCGAAACAAGGAAAGTGCATGCCAAAATGCCTGATGAAAATGAGGAAGTCAGCCGAAGATCCTTAAAACGAGGTCTGTGGCCTTCGATTGTTGACTTTCTGCTATTCCAGCTTTGAAACGACTACGTAACCTAAAACTGTCATTTTGTGCAGAGTATTGCACATCACTTCACGTCTTTGTAATTCTTAATCTAGATTTTCTTGGCTAAAGACTATGTTATCATGTGGCTACTTCAGGAGGTACGAATTCAAAAAGTCATATTGGGCCATGAAATGCCTTAGAGCGTATTAAGTATGATCAAGTTTTGTGATCAATGCTTGTCAACGAAATATGCTAATTATTATTGTTAATTGTAAGCTCTTGTCCCGCGCTCTAAATGCGAATAAGTAAATTATTTACGCTCATTACATGTACCTAATGTTAATTTATAGACTAACGTCTAATGATTAAAATGATAGGTAAGCAAAAGTACGTATCTATATAAGGATTAACGCACTTGCGCGTGTGACCTTATATATACGTATTATTTACTTAATTTTGATGAGTACCTAAAGCGCACATTATTTTTATTATAATTTGTAAAGATTGTAGTTACTAATCGTATCTAACTTCGTTCGTAACAAAATATAAACAAGGGCATAATATATATGATTTTTCGAATCTACGAACGAAGCCCTGACCATAAAGAAAATAGGTAACAAAATGTAAAACCAAAACGTACTGTAGGCACTTGATGGTAGCGACAGTATGTCTCGGCGCGGTAGACTTTACGTCGTTTGCTAGGTTTGTTAATAAAACAGGGATGGATGGATCGATTTTTTTATTTTGGGATAATCATTAAATAATCTTTACGAATCGATACTATGTGGCTAGAGAATCAAAAAATATTAGGACCATTTTTGGATATTTTATCATTTTGGACCCCATTTAGAGGCCCGAAGATCGGCCTTATTTTTGAGGTTTTTTTAAGAAAACTCAGATGAGCATTGATATTAACTGTTTTACTTTTATGGATAACCAAAATAAGATTGTTTTGCATAAATTTTGGATTTGCGTGGTTTAATTATATGAACATTGTTAGCAGTATCTCCAAAAAATGATTTTCAACTTCGAGGCTCTTGCGGCAGTACTTCCCGAATGATTATCGGAAAAAAAATTATTGTTGAAGATGTTACTTTTTAGACAGATTATTTTTATAGGGCCGCGTTTCAGAAATTCTTGAAAAAAAATTTTGGTTCATACATTGAAGTATGAAAAAAAAAATTTTTTCGGATTTTTGGAAGCGCGGGCCAATAAAATGATGGTCGTAAAAACTAACATTTTTTAACGATATATCTTTTTTCGGTAGTCATTTGGCAAGTACTGCCGCAAGAGCCTCAAAGTTGAAAACCAGTTTTTGCCGATACTGGTTATAATTTTCATGTAATTAAATAGTACAAATTCTAAATTTATGACAAATAATGTTATTTTGTTTCTACATAAAAGTAAACCGGAAAATATCCACGAACTACTGACTTTTCTTAAAAAAACTTTAAAAATAGTCGATCTTTGGGCCATAAACGAAGTACAAAATGAAAGTAAATCCAAAAATGATCATAATATTTTTTGTTTCTCTAGCCACGAAGTATCGATCCATAAAGATTATTTTATGAATTTCCAAAAATAAAAAAAAATCGATCGACCCTAATGGATAGTCTGTCGCCGCAAGATACTGTCGGTTTTATCATGTGCTAACCCTACTGGTATGACAAAACACCGCAAAAAATTACGCCATAAGGCACTGGTCTCACTGCGAGCTACTAAGCTATGAACTATGGGCTATAAACACGAACACAAGATACGCACTCCCGTGTAAATAAAAGAGACACGGCGATACTCGCCCGGCGGTGATAACTGATAGCTGGGCGAGTATCGCTGTGTCTCCTTTATTTACATAGGAGTGCGTATCCTTTATTCGTGTTTATAGCCGATAGTTCATAGCTTAGTACCTCGCGGTGAGACCAGTGCCTAAGATTAGCTACGAAATGCTACGCTGCAGCTCGTAGGTAGCAAGTTATTTTAATTTTAAAGGGATAGTTTATTCAATTTCTTCGAAAATCACGTAAATCGACCACTATTTACCCGGTGCGATCTTTCATAATTTAATTCGTCCTTTAGCAACCGTACCGAGATAGGTACCAAAGTTACTATGCTTTATTTTGATATTATTACAACAAGTATAACGGACGGTTGGTCGGCTCTGAAAATGTGTTAAAGATTTGATCCTTGAGTTTTGGACATACGTTCTGAGTTGAATACATAATATTAGACATGTCTGTAGGTACATAAACTAAACGCCTTTAGTCCGTAATAACTATAAAATAAATATAAATAAACGGTTAAACTCACGTGTCATAGTTACTACGCGGGACGTTTCGGAGAGCCTAGGTCTACGAAACATGTCGCGCGTAGTGGCTAAATACACCGTGTTTTTTTTTAATTCCGTTAAATTTAACAGGCTGCTTAGTACATTAATTGAAGCTATCTGATATATTGCTTATAGTCGAATTCGAATAAATTTTTTTTTTTTTTCGTTTTCATACATAATAAATTAAATGGTAAGTGTGAGATAACCTTAAGAATAAGATCTTAGGTGACTGACGGCACATGTCAAAATAAGTTTCATTAAGATGTAATAAAGGTTGCAATACACTTTTTCAGTCATTAAACTTATTTTTTTAATAACTCAATAACAGTTAGAGTTAAGATACTAGTTTCTTCGACAAATTGATTATTTTTGACCTTAATAAGCTTCCCTTTAATTTAACGGAAATCAATAAAAACACGTGAGTTTAACCGTTTAATTATATTTATAGCCTTTAGTCCATTCGCTGATAAGTAAACTTGTAAATAATTTGTTTATATCGCATGTGATGAAGCGAACGAAATATTAATTGTAATTACCTAATATACCTATATTATGCTCTGGCTGGTTCAGATTTTGCGGATACGAGTAACTTATTCTAAAATTGATTAAATTGTAGCTGTAGTTTATACCTATTTATATGAATTGTATATTAATAGATAGCGTGTCATTCAATTTTATGCGCTTACCTTAAAGTCATAATTATTGTTTAAATTTCTTCAAGCAAATCTCGCATGTTTAGAGTAGTCACAAGAAAATTTAAATCTTCCTACTAAACCGAAGCGAATATTATAACAAAACTTTTTTTTTGGATGCCTATTATTCGTAAACCGTTATTTTTATACCGGTTTTTAGGATTACAGGGCCAATTTCTCAGATAAACCGGTTTCAAAAATAAAAACCGGTTCATTCCTACGCTTCCTAATGATGATTCAGATTCACAGCTACATCGATATTTATAATTATTTTTTAAACCGATTCCCCGTCTTTTATAGTCTTTTAGTCCACCGACACAAACATACCTACTACTATATAATTCGTTTTAAATATAATAATAGATACCAAACATCTGCAATGCATTGTCCATTTGTAATGTACCCAAAATTTTGCCATTGCTCAAATTTGTGAATCCAATCCGTTCCTTCTGCACATTTTGATAGTACTTATAATTTAGCTAAATGCGTGCTTACTCGCACATGATAAAAGTAGTTGTAAGTAATTTTCCTTAATATATTTACCTACAACAAACATTCTATACCGGTAATTGGAGTTCGAGGCCAACGAAACTACGACAGATGCGTTATTGTCAAATCTGTCAAAGTCTCTTATGTCATTGTCAAATAAAGTTTTCAGGTTTCCACAACCTTTTTGTTATTAATTTATTTATTTAAAATAATTCCTAATAAGAACATTTTATACCTCCTGTAATGTTTTTACGCCTTTCTGTTTAATATGGCTGTCACAACTAGGATTTTCTTAAAAACACGTAAATACCTAAAAACTTTTATTTTCTCTTAACTAACATTGATATGACAACATTTTCTTGTAAAGAACTTAAACTTACCAGTGAACACAAACTTTTTCAAAGCTGGTCCCATAGTAAAACTTGGCTGTAATCATGAGTAGATCCAGAAAATATGATTTTGTGTCATTGTGTTTTATAACATTTCACCCAGTATATTTCATTTGGAATTTAATTTTTTGATGATGGGGTGTATAGCGAAGCTAAACATGGCGGAACCAAGCGGGTCACCTTGTTAACAACCTACGGAAGAAAACAAAACGTTAGATCTGTATGATAATTTAAATGGAGAACTATAGCACTGCCAAAGAAATTTGTAGGTCAAAGGAATTTTACGAATACGAAATGTGAACATAAAGCACGCTACAATGTATTATTCTGCAATTTTCTAAACGTATGCAGACATGGGGTTTTAATTTATGTTTAGTTAAATTGCTGTACCAAATGTTATTAACACCTGAGGTGATACCAGCGCAATACCAACTTTGTTACTAATAATTGCGGATAGTTCCGTTTTTATTAAAATATCTTATATTTACGTGAAAATAAGTAAATAATATTGTTTCTATAAATTAAAGAATTAAAATTACCAATAAATAAGATATCTCAACGTCTGTTTTTAGCAAATTAAGGATTTACTATTGTATGAACATTTCATTGTTGTGGCAATATTTTCGTAGATTCTTTGGCCTCGAACTCCAGTTAGTGCTTTAGTTTAAGAATTATCGCGTGTCACTAAGCAACTGCCAAAACTCGTATTTCATAAAGTCGTACTAAATTGGGCAATTGTAAAATATAAGATCACCGACACTCGATTACGAGTGTCGGTGATCGGTCGGTGTTCTCGAATGCCGTGTGGTGACGGCAGTGATGCCGTGTGGTGACGGCAGTAAGAATACATTTGTCACCACCCCAACTCCTCCTGCGGGTGTCGTAAGAGTCGACTAAGGGATTAAAGTGTCACTGACCATTCTACAAGATTGATGATGGGCAGCAGCGTCATCATAGTGGACACATTACTGTGATCGCCAATCCGCTTGCCCAGCGTGGCAATTATGGGCATTAACCTCCTAATGCGTCTATACGCATAGTGAGAGGCCTACGTCCAGCAGTGGACTAACATAGGCTGATGATGTGATGATGATGACACTCGTGCAGAAAAAGCTCACTTTCAACAGGTATATCATATAGGTATATTTACACACAACAAAATTCTGCCTTCCTCAGCAAATACATCCGAACGACCAGTGTTTTATAATGCTTAGCGTCAACGGGAAAATTTCTCGAGATTTGAGAGAGCACTCTTGGCTGTGTACTTACTAAGTCCCTGTAGATCAGT
The DNA here is from genome assembly GCA_025490895.1 of Thaumatotibia leucotreta. NCBI lineage: Eukaryota > Metazoa > Arthropoda > Insecta > Lepidoptera > Tortricidae > Thaumatotibia > Thaumatotibia leucotreta. The sequence goes on from JALPQI010003434.1 coordinate 54,071, forward strand.
CGATACCTTTTAGAACTATATGTATATTGTAGTCACCCTAATGGAAAGTCTACGGAATGAAGAAAACAAAAACAATAAAATCGTACTTCGGTAGGTAACTGAATTCTGAGTGACACGCGTAACTATCACTCACTGCTAATGAAATAACGAATTAGGTAGGTACTCGCTGTAAATATGTGCTGCCCCAGTATTACAGGTTTCTATGGTACATATTCAGGGTAATTAAATCTGGATGTAAGTATCGTTATAACAATGTTTAAAAGCCTTGTAATACTGTGGTCGCAATATATTACTTATAACTAAGTAAAACGTTAATTTACGCGACTGAACTTCAACGCGGTTATTGGGCAAACTTATAATAAGAATAAAATATTGATATTTAAGAATAATTAGCCACGATTATTTTATACAAATTATAGCTTTCCCTACTTTAGTCCAGTCCAGAGTAATAGAGAAAGGTATAATATATGGATTTTTTATTTAATTACTTTTGATAAAAAAGCAAGCCTTGAATGCAGTGAGTGGTAGGTTTGTAACTAAGTTGTGAATTTTTGCATATCTCTTTCTCTCTCGTCTCGCTAGGGCTTAGCCGGATTAGGAATTGTGATTTAGATGCCTTTAGCGCGGTGGCATTAGGTGACTAGCTTTTAATAATTTTACTAATACTAAGAAATGCTGCCACTGTAGCTTTGTTACCAATTCGTATACTTGTCGTATTTATTTATTGAGAGAAAACTCGACTTCTCTTTGATATTCTGAATGCCAGAACTACCTCACCCTGTAAAATTTATTCGTGAACTTCCCAAATACACATTTCAATAAATTTATCACTTGCTTATTTTTACGTAAAGTTTAAAAACTACGAATTACAGAGGTAGTTCTAGCTTTTGTTTAGTTTGCAGCACCTTTCTAAACAAATTATATAATGTATTTTTCAATCTCCTTTATGAAACCCGTAGAATCTGTTACATACTTTACTAAAGGATAGGTAGGTACTGTAGTATACCTTTCAACTGACACATCTCGCATTTATTGATTAATTTCGATAAATAAATATCCTTAGTAAAGTGAGCAGATTGTACGGATACAAAAAATAAGTGGATGCTAAAGAAATATTGAACACCTGTGTCTCCCCTACCTCGATCCATCACAACAGACAATATTTTAAGAAAATTTTAAGAGCAATATTTTGTCAGGTAGAAGTGTTATGTGAAACATCAGAAAGATTCGTATTTATACAATCTTAGATGTGCCTATGGAACCCGTAGGTATGTAAACAGCGTCATTATTTACACCTGATTCTTAATGAATAACAATGATTATATGAGAGTTGAATATTTATCGAAACACACATTGTACTGTTAAAAATCCCAGTTTTGAAAATATTTTTATACCTGTGTTACCATATGCACTTAAATTGTGGTTCTTTGTTGAAGTTTGATGATTTTAAAATCAGAAGCAATAATATTTAATAAGCCATGCCAACAGACGACATGGTGATTGTAACTGTATATTTTTAATAAAAAATATGTAAAACGTATTTGTTTTATTCACCTGTAGTAATGACAGAACCTATATTTATACACAAGTGCTCGCGAGCTTTGCTAGAGATTTTAATGGTGTATTCCTGACTATATTATTTAGAGTCTAATGTCAAATTATATTTATATTTAATGTCATATACCTGGATTCGACATGGTTTCAAAGATTAATCAACCCTTAGAAATAAGTTGTTCACTCAATGTTCAAATACACATTCATGACAATGCTATCGCAATGTGTTCTGTTATTAGGGTAAATTGCTGGTGACTGGGCACCCTTCAGATGTACCGGTTAGATGCACCCAGCGTGTCCCGGCAACCTTCATAAGGTCGTCTGTCCATCTTGTGGGTGCACTTGCTACGCTACGTTTGCCTACCCGTGGTCTCCACTCGAGCACTTTTCGACCCCATTGGACGTCTGCTCTGCGTGCAATGTGGCGTGCCCATTGCCACTTCAGCTTGCTAATCCGGAGTGATATTTCAGCAGTATGAACTCAATGAACTTATAATTAGAATTTATTTTGGAAGAGGGAGAGTGATTGACATTGACATGACACATCGTTTTAAAATGAATTCTAACCATAAGCACAGAGATCATTTTTATATTTAAAGGTGTTCAGTTACTGGAGAGTGGCCAGTTACTAGCAATTTACCCTACCATACCTTTTTACTGTTGACAAATTTTTCAATGATTTGACATTGGTAATTTTGAAAGGTATTCAAATAGTTTTTTTTGGTGGCATTTTGACATTACGTCACATTTTTTGTTTATTTTGACGTCCAGAATGTATGGTTAAAATAAAATATCTCGTAATACTCGCGAGCACCGCGTATAATTTGGAATACTAGTGGGTAAATGGACGTAATTTAGGTAGGTTACGACGGTAAAATTAGTTATATATTAGTCTAATCTTAAATGAACCAAAGTAGGTAAGTCTGCATTTTTTTATTCCCCTATTACCTAATACATCTAACCCCATTTTTAACCCAATCATTGGATCGGATACCGGTTATTTGTTCATACAAAAGAACTGTTCTAATTTAGTTTGTTTTTTTCGTTCTTGGTATATTTTTTGTATTGAAAAATTTCAAAAAATTTAATCTTGTTATTTACAGAAAATATTGAGTTCTACATAAAGAGTAAGTATATAACATTTCAGAATATTGGGCTATTTCGAGGATTTTCTAAAAAACCGGTTTCGATCCCTGATTGAAATAGTCTTGAATATAATTACTTACCTGTCTAAACCATTTTAGTCTGCTTATAGTGACTGGGCCTGCGTTGGGACCACGCAAAATGCATGGCACTTTTGATGTCGAGTTGCGGAAAAAAAATTATAGAATACAATACCTACTGTCTATCGAAATAACCTATAAAACTGATTGAAAGGAAAAAATATCAAAGCGTAATGCAAATGCATTGAATCCAGAAACCAGCGACGGTATAATATTATCCTCCATAAATAAAATAACATTTTGGTATCAGCTTTTAAGTACAGTTGATTTCTAGCAAAAAAAAAATAAATAACTCGAGGACGCGAATTTGCGTCCTCGGCATCACGTTTACGCATACATAGGACGCGAATTCGCGTCTTCGGCATTGAATGGGTTAATAATAAGAATTCAAGCAGGTAATCTGGGAAATAAAATACTTTTCATAATATATCAATATTGTTATGTAGATATTTACTTACATTAAAACTTGGAGCTAAAACATTTTAATTCATATATCTAACATTATCCGTTAAAATTTCATTCAACAATGATTCACAAAACTTTATGAACTGTCTCGTTACTGCACCTTCAAATTTACTATTTCAGTTACAAAAATAATTTGAATTTGTGATCGGAATGAAGGAAGCATTCTTACATCTAGATTACATTGGCCTATCAATTGCCTCCATTCCTAATTTCAATAATGTAAAAACCAATCAATTATAGTTGACATACATCCATATTTTCTCAATCTATGTCGTGCACACGTTAAATAACCACATTTAAAACTTATGGATAATTTAACGTATACTTCTAAAACAACAGAGAAAGAGAGGGAAGGGTTCTACAATTACCTACTCATTCTTGATTGGGGTAAATAAATACTCTATTCACAAAATCAATTCAACGTCGACCTACTTAACTTTAATTGACAACCATAAAATTACAAAAAATAAGCGTACTACATTTTTGTAAAAATATAACAACTGAATACATAATTGTACAGTTAAGTTCACTAGTATGTACCTTCACCTTAACCGATTGAACTAGAGTGCAAAATTGTGTTTAGGTAGGTACATTTATGAACTCAACTGCACCAAATGCGAAACGTAAGGCGAGCGCGACGCTCGATACCAAAATGAAGCCCAAAGCTATGGAACCTATGTCAAAGTTACGTTATAATTATAAATAAAAAATCGTAAGGAATGTCTTACTAATATTAAATTTGACATGGTTCCATGGTTGCATAGTGTTTCATTTAGCAGAGTGAAGGTACAAAGTAAAAGCGAGTATTTACAGATGGACTAGCCTAGGTCCGGCAAGAATATAATTATCCTGTCAATAAAAGTAAATGTATTTGGTATAAATAAATTTAACTAAATTTGTAATGCCTGTTCTGTATTATTAATAATTAATTCATAATTAAATTTGAGGTTATTGTTTGTAGGTAGTTTCCCTGACAAACTCTTAAATTCATGCCGCTATCTGGCAAATAATGCCTCCCTTAACAAATAAATAATGTTCAAATTTCAACCACATTTCGCTCCACATGTTAGTATAACTTTGGTTGAACATGAACAGGCATTATTTTACGTAATATAAAATATAGGTACTTTATGAAATCGATGTTAAGTTACCTAATCTAGGGTATAATTAAAGGTAAGCATAATTGCAATATAAGGTTAACATACACATTGACAACTAAACTATTAATTAAGTCACATTAAAGTTATGGAGAATTTGATATAGCGCCGAACATTTATGTTTTACCTTTCCCTTTTGGATGTAATGGGGTTCTTAAAAATGTATTAGGTACCGTCGAGGTTCGTGTCTTCGCCTAGGACACCTAACTTCGCCTAGTGTAAAAAGTTGAAGATTCCGCATAAATTTTATAGTAGAGTGGACAGAAAATTACTAAATAGCAATTTTAAAAAACATGTACTTTGCTACGTGTCAAAATATAAGCCGGGAATTTTATCTTTTCACACTAGGCGAAGATAGGTAACATAGGCGAAGACACGAGACTCGACGATACCTAAAGGTTGACAAATTTTTGCATTTTGATCGCGTCTTCGATTTTAATAAACATACAATTTTGTTACTTCTTCGGGTACAAAAAAGGAGAGTTGTACAAAAATGTTCAGTAAATGTAGGTAGTAGGTACAGTCGCCATCAGATATATCAGTGCTGCCAGGGTGCTCACAAATATCTGTGGCCTATTTCACCATAATTACAAGTGTCACAATAGTAAAATATCACTGTTACTAACGTCACAGGCCTCCGTAGGCTACAGCTACCGCTTACTATCGGACGGTCCATGTGCTTGTTTGCCACCAACATAAAAAATATTACTAATAAGGTTATTATATCGTTGATAAACTACTTTTTATTTTCAGAAACCCGTGACAATTATCGCAAGGTTTAGTACAATTCTCATTCAATCTTGACATGAGGTTCGGCATATGTCGAAATTTCGCTACAATTGTCGTGTTTTTTGTGACAATTGTAATTTTGCGTCGCAAAAAAGTAGTTATTTACTGCTGATTTATTAAAGTTCCTGCACTACATTTTATATTGGTGGCAAATAAACGCACGGCCCTTCCGATGGTAAACGGTAACTGTAGCCTATAGACGCCACAGATTGGAGAAACAGTAAATTTACAATTGTAGCACTTGTCAATGTGGTGAAATTGGGGCCAGATCATGCCTCTATTGTCAGTGTCACAGAATTAGATTTGGATAGAAGAAACAAGTTCATTCATTTGTATGGCGGCCGAGCGTGTCAGATTTTGTACTGAAGTTGTTACTTGCCTATGATTTTAAATATGTCTCAGGCCCTTGAGTTTTCATATTTTTTTTGTGTTGTTGCAATTAATATTACTTAAGGAGGCATTATTAATGTTTTTGTTCACTTCAACTTACAAAATTTGACGCCCGAAAGCTGCAAGCTGCGATTAAAGACGGACAACTCAGTAGATTTTACTAAGTTCATTTGACACGCTAAGTAGATACGTTTGCTTGATCTATGGTATATATGCCATCTGTGGTCAATGTCAAAGAGTGCATTGTGTTGAGAATTGGACATACGCACGGGAGACGTGAGGGGAGCTTGCAGAACCCGACGTCACCACGGCCGGCCGCCGGCGTATGTCCAATTCTCAACAGATTGTGTAAATATGTTTGAGCACCTTGGGCAAACTATTTCTTTGGTAGGTACCTACTCACATAAATAATTATTAACATCAACATAATTATGATTATACTTTAATAGGTAGGTACTTAAGTGTAGTTATGCTTCAGTTGTTTCAAATATTATCAATGTCTATTTAAGCTTTTTTAAGAAAAAGTTATTGTCATGGAAAGCAAATATCAAATTCGTAAGCTTCAGTGGGCAGAAACTATAGTAAATTATCTACATACTTACAAGACTGCTTTCTTGTATTTTTTATATTTAGGAACTCGAAAACAGTATCACGGTACAGTCGAGCAAATAAGTGCCAGGTAGAAGAATAAAAAACACAAAAAATCTAAACATATTTACAGATGGTGGGGTGGTAGAGTCAATGATGCAGAGCAAAGACCTACCACATTTCCCAAAATGTTTGTATGAAACATTCCTTTTTTGTTACCAAAAATATATAGGAATCTGGTAGGTAACAAAAAAGAAAAATTCCATACAAACTTCCTGGCATATTTTGACGTGACGGATCTTGCTTTCAGTTAATTAACTCTACCAGTGTACAGTCACGTCTAATAATATGTATACATTTCGGAACGTATGTCAAAGGCATAAGGATCAAAATCGTATACATATTATTAGAGCCGACCGTACCAACGCACAAACTTTTTGAGAATTGCTTCAGTAAATGAATAGGGACTACACAGTAATATTACATAAAACTCCTCAGCTTAATTTGTCTTTTATAAATTTTATGTCTGGGTATTTATTGCGTCATATTTGCTCGTCTAAAACTGTCTTTACAATTTTGGAAACTGGACGGCGAAGCATTATAGCATTATGAAGCTTATTAATCATGGCTTTAAAATTCATTATTGCAGATATCGATAAAATAATAAAATTATACCAGCACGCTTCAAATTTCTAAATTCTACAGTATAACTGGTCCATATTATAGTTACTGAACGTTTTATAAATGCAATTTTTTTATAATGCTGTGCAGAAGCGTGCGAAACGAGATCCTTTAAACGTTTTCTTGTTTTATGTGTGCCTATGTAATTTTAATAAAATACATTTTGAATACCAGTTCATCTGTCACGTATCATAAGCGCCATTCGTATAACACGTTAGGTTTTGGAAATTAGGGGTCAAATTTAACCCCCTTATTTATAAACGTCTGTAAATAAGATGGTCAGCATTTTTTTTTAAGTTTGTACATTTGGAGCACGTCTAATGTAATTAGTAGGCTGGTCAAGTCAATGACGTTGAGCAATATTCACCACATACCCCAAAATGGATCACAAGGTGGACTGATGACCTGGTGAAGGTCGCAGGAGTCCGCTGGATGCGGGTAGCACAGGACAGGTCATTGTGGCAATCTTTGGGGGAGGCCTATGTTCAGCAGTGGACGTCTTTCGGCTGATATGATGATGATGATACCAAAATGTCGGTATGTAACATTTATTTTTTGTTACCAAAAATGTATAGGAATCTGGTAACAAAAAGGAAACTTCTATGCAAACTTTCTGGGCCATTTTGGGAAATGTGGCCGATCTTGCTCACCACCATTGACTTGACCAGCCTATCAATTTTTAACAAATACGAAGACTTGATCAAAATGTACAAACTTTTTAAGAATGGCGCCGGTATATCTTCAGGGTGCTTAGACAAGTTGCCACTCGCTAACGCTTAATCGTCAATAGCGAAAGGCAGCTAACTGTCTTTGTTGCACTAATATGAAAGAGTGACAGACAGGGAAAACTACGATACGCTACTAAGCGCTAGCGATTGGCAACTTGGCTAAGCCTCCAGGTAAGTTGGGCAAAAAGTGTCGAATGTAATCGACAATTGCCCATCTCTGGTCACCAGTAGGTAGAGTTTGTGAGATATATGGGTGTGCTTTACTGACAGACGTTTTCAATTTCCGCATAGACTATATCCCCCTTATTCATAAGCGTCTCCTAACTTAACAAGTCGCTAAATATTATTTGTCCCTTTCTGTCTTACTAATAAGTCTGTAAGAGAGTAAGGGATAAAAATACTATGCGGTTTGTTAAGTTAGGAGAGGTTTTAGGGGTTATGAAGCCATCCTGATGACTAGGGAATGCAAACAGGTTTTGGGAAGTATGGATAAACCGGTTAATAACCGGTTATTCATCGTAATCTCATGCAAACAAAAACCGGTTTGCACCCTGACAGTTCCATGCGTCCTACAAGTCACTTTTAGGTTGTAAAATGTATTGCTTTAATAGGTGTTCAGGGTGCTTAGACAAGTTGCCAATCGCTAACGCTTAATCGTCAATCGTAAACGAAAGGCAGCTGGAACTGTCTTTGTCGCACTAATATGAAAGAGTGACAGAGAGGGAAAACTGCGATACGCTACTAAGCGTTAGCGATTGGCAACTTGGCTAAGCATCTAGATCTACTCGTACTTCCGGTCTCCCGGGGACTGTAGTAACGGTTTTACAGAAAACAGTTTTCCCGTTGCCAGAAAGTTTTGAGACGCAGAATTAGTCCCCTAGGGGATTTTATAGGAAATTAGTTCGTTTCAGAAGTATATAGTAGTACAGATGTAGTGCAAAATCCTTTCTCTTCGGCTTTTCACGGAAACATCCGAATTCATATTGCTGTCACAATGAACTTCAGTATAATATATTGCACTGAAGCTAATTGAGACAGGGAGATTAGTTAATTCGGGCGTTTCCGTGAAAAGCCGAAGATAAAGAATTTTGCACTACATTTGTACTATACTGAATCCGAAAACCACACAGGCAACGAGAGAGCACTTATTTTTTGGTGACCATGGTGACCATTTTCGTAACGATGTCACATACATGAATATTATTATATCTGTACATTCAGCAATCATTTTACAGTATCTACTTACAAAACTATACTTACAATATTATACTTTAAACGAGCCATGGTCGTCGGGGTATCGTCCTTGTTATAATACAATAAATATGTCAACCAATACATCGAAAGGCAAATGGTATATATTACTAGAAAGTAGTAAAAAGTAAAGCCTCCTAATCGCATTTTATGTGTAATCGTGACCCAAACAATTTAAGAGAAATCAAATAAATGGTGCTATTTTTGCAAGGTCTTAGTATAGCACCATGCCATTGCACACAATAATATTTCATCTATATTTACGTCAATTTATACACCGTGTTTTTATTGGTTTCCTTTAAATTGGACAGGTTACTTGGGACATTAATAGAAGTTGCCTGGTATATCGGCTTTCGTTAATTTCAATATATTTTTTTTCTTTTTCATACATAACAATTGAAATAGCAAGTGTGAGAGAACCTTTAGAATAAGATCTCAGGTGACTGACAGCACATGTCAAAATAAGTAGCATTAGGATGTAGTAAAGATTGCAATACACTTGTTCAGTCATTAAACTTCTTTTTTTAATAACTCAATAACAGTAAGAGATACTAGTTTCTTAGAGAAATTGATTATTTTTGACCTAAATAAGCTTCCCTTTAATTTAACGGAAGTCAATAAAAACACGGTGTATAAGAGCAAATTAGACGATGAGGAGTCTTTACTATACACATTCACAGTTCCTCAACGAAAAACAACATTTTGGCAGTTTATATTCTTGCTCGTTACATTACGACACAGTTCTCTTGATATGTCGATGGGTTTGCTTCGAGACTAATGTTGTGTCAGTTGAACTGTCGACTAAAAACATGCATCCATTTTTTCACGATTCTACAATTCAGTGGTATGTGCATATTTTTACAATGTACAATTCCTATCAAATGGCTTATGAGAGCATGGAAGGCGGAGAAATTTGAACCGCATCTACATAGACTGATTACAGAGAGGTTCTGTTATTTTACTATCAAATCTAACAGCACATTGTTAGTGCCGGCAGGCGGCAACTTAGTTTAGCCGCAGCGGCCGGAAAAGTGCTGTTTGCGGGCCGTAGGGCAGAAAAAAGTATTTTCCAAAAATATAATCTACTGGTTACCTACATTTTCCTAATCAGAATGCGAAATAGGATCATCACTATTTTTGTTACACTCTCTGTAAATGTCTGTCAAAGAGTTAAGTAGCCGCGCCCCTTGAAACATTCTTAGAAGATTCTAATTATTTGACTGCAGTGAGACACGTCTCGCATTCCACCAGCCATCCGATGGAAATAGTATATTAAATACCAATACCACTATATTATGCATTGTATATCTGATATTAGACATTTTTTTCTTTATACTAGCCAACAAATCCACATATAGCCGCATATCTTATTTGTGAAAACTCTTTCATTCAGAAAACAAAGCAATATTAGCTTATACTTTAGTGACACTTAGAACTTGTATAAAGATGATCTGAATCGATTTGAATTATGTTAAATGTGGCTTAGTAGATCAGTGCTAAATAGGTACAAATATATTATACTTATTTACGGCAGAGTTAATTCGTATAAGAGTAACGCTTTAGCGTTACGTAGTACATTTTACTCGAAATAGCTTAATATTGACACCGAAATGAATTGAAGCTCTTACCAAAATATCTTGTTTTCACCATTTAGGGACAACTTTCAGTAGTTACATAGTTGCATGAATGTTATTTAGTTGTCATCAAAAGACGATAATAAATGCCTCTGTTGTATACCGGATTATTTTTTATTTACCGTTCAAATTTTACAGGGTTAACTCTGAGGTTACATTGATGAATTTTTACTATAGGACCGATATCCGAATCGAAAAAAAAATGTGATGTTCCAAACATTTTCGTCGACTAGTATCTCATTTGTATGGACAGTTTTTTTGTCTCGAATCTGATATCAGTCCCATAGTAAAATTTCATCAAAATGGCCCAGAATTATTCCCCTAAAGTTTCGGCGGTGAATAAAAATACATGTATAGGATATCTTCTGATCAAGGTCATTATTAGGTTAGGATTTCATATAAAAACTTTCCAAAGGCAGTAAAAAACGTAATTGTATATAAAGGAGAAACACAAGAATCAACCTTGCGACAGTTACCTACAGGATAGGAAGCGCAAAGCGCTCTTACTTCAAACTAAACAACGTTCATACAACTGCAGCGGTACCTTCAATTAGCGTCTGTCGAAACCTCATGAGTGTAAGGCCAGAGTCACGAGCATATAGCGGCGCGTCTGACGGGGCGTCGAGCGCCGAAGAAGGATTTGATGAACACTCGGGCCTGCCCCACGTCCTATTCGAGTGTTTACTTGGGCCTTAGTGTAAAGCCAGAGTAGACGCTCAAGTGTACGGCGAGGCGTCTATGTTAAACAAATGCAAACGTATGCGAGTGACTCGAGAGTTCGCCGTTCAAATCCCTTAGACACTCGATGTGCCGCTGGATATCCAGCCGGACGTCCTGCTCCACGCTCGCCATCAGGCCTAGCCAAGATTCCATTTTGCAATCGTGTACGATAAGCAGAGATCGGATGGATTTGCGACATTCTTAGTGACTTACGTCATTTTGATGACATTTAGTATGAGATGTCGCACAAAAATCCGATCTCTGACGATAAGCAACAAGTCATGTCATAATATTGTACGGAAATGGTCACGTGACCGTTCGTTCGAATGTCATGCATGTTTATTACTTATCGTATACGATTGCAGAATAGCATCTCGTCTGGCCTTAGTGTTAGCCGGTCGAGCGGAGCGGGCAGCGGGGCGGCCATGATAAACAAATGAAAGCTTATGCGAATGGCCTGAATGCCCGCTGTTGTAATTCCTTGGACGCTCGACGCGCTGCACGCGTATCTCAACGCTGGCCACTCCGGCCTTACGACTCGGCCACATACACGCGGGAATTGCAGCAAGCCACGCGTTTTTCCCTATCATTGCTTGTGATCTCAACTAACCACCACGCGTTGCGCGTAGCGTTGAAAATGTCGGAAAAAATGAAATGGTTTTTTTCGGGAATACAGGAAAAAAATATTTTTTTGTTTTTTAGAAATAATCAATGTCACTGTCACTGTCACTCCTTGCTATCTATTTCAATTGACTTTTCTTCGATGACATCGCGTTATCTTGGTAAAAGTGAAAATTAGATCTAATTTTCATTGGTTTAGAGTTGAAAATTATAGTGGAAAATTTCATTGACTTTTTCGAAAAAATCCGGAAAAAAACTTTGAAAGAATCGGGATTTAATCCGGAAATTTTCAACGCTAGTTGCGCTTGTCGCGCAATGAACAGATAAAACGCTATCCGCGCCGCAATTGCGTGTCCGTGGCCGAGCCGTAACACTTACACCAGCGGTGTTTACTGGAACTCGTCATCAGAGCTGAGCAGCGTAGTTTTCTCGTGGTAGTTGGTGGCATGCGAGATGGTGGCGACGCGCTGCGGCGGCGGGCGGGGCGCCAGCGCGGCGCCAGGTTCCACTCCCGCGCCGGGCGCCGCTGCACCGCGCATCACTAGGGACATACGTATCGTTGTAGAACCAATCAATCCTTCGTATTATTGAATATTGAAATTTGATATTGGCTGAATACAAGTGCTATCTTGTCTATGCAATGACAGCGATTTGAATTGTATTTACTAGCTACAGGTGTAGTGAGAAATTACTTGCCTTCGGAAACGTTCGTAAACACATGCTGTTTCAGGCAGTGTCACCGAGTCTGACTGAAGTAGCATGACAGCTATTACTGTCAGTCTCAGTGAGATAGACTGAAACAGCATGACGTTGACGTTTCCGAAGGCAAGTCATTTCTCACTACATCTGTAGTTCCATGAATGCGAATTTGGTTCAGTTGTTCGGTCGTCGCCCTTGAGAGCACATTGCACGTTTACTTACCGGTGTTTTCACCAAATATACATTTGTTTGTGAAAGTGTTGTTTTTCTTATTCGTTTTCGTGCTAGCTCCAAGTTGTATTGGTGAGCCACTTGCCAATCTCCGTAACCCTCTTAGGCTGGTTCCTGTGTCACGCTGATCGCCCGCGCGGATCTCTCCGCGAGCAAATATCTATTGAATCAATGGCGCGTTTCAGACTGGCGCAGTTTGAAACGTGAGGCGGTCCGCGTGACACGGAAACCAGCCTTAAGGCTTACCTAGGCCTTTTAGGATGTGCCTATAGTAATTAGGTGAATAATTTTGTTCTTGTTCTTTATCATGTAACCACGATACATGATAGCTTCATTACATGGCTAAACTCGAATCCAGTCATCATAAAACAGAAATAAATATTAAGATATATATGTCGATGAAATTTTTACGTACTCGGCAGGAAAAAAACTTGATTTTAGTTTGTCCGAAAATGAGCAGACGGAGCCAAACCAACACTCGTACCAATGACGATTGTTACTTATGCCATGTATACTTTCTTCATCGAAGTTTTATAAGTGAGTGAATCAACTTTTGTCTGTTATTACCATGTCTGTTATTACGGTCGCCAGAGTCACGCTGGTTTTATGCAAAATTACAGTTTAATTTTGCATAAAACCAGTATTACTCAAGAGACCGTAATCATGACAATAATAGAAAAGAAATAGTACATTACGACACGAGTGCGAAAAACATGAAATTCGAAAAGAGTGGTGATGTTTTAAATCGACACGAGTTACGAATTTCATTTATGCACGTGTCTCGTACGACGTTTTTTAGTGCAGATGGCCCTCCGAAGTTTTGGACCTGACGTAAAATGACACACTTCTCACACTAGAGTCTAAAAAAGACACAATCTGCACTAAAAAAAAATTACCCACATAAAAAAAAATCGCAGGAAAAATAATCAGGGCGTAACAATAGTTATTTATGTACAAGTGTCGAAAGTGGGCTTTTTCTACTCTAGTGTCTCGAAAAAATTTCAGACACACTAAAACCAACTTTATTACACACCCAGTAGGTAAAATGTTCAATGGCGTTCCTTAATGTTTCTGATATAAGATGACTGGACTTAGAGGTTATCCAAGTAATAGAATCTCTATAGTTACGATGATTATTGGGCATAAATCAGTATACGAATAATGGCAAGTAGCTTGACGGAGCAAGGAAATTACCGTAACGACTTTCTCTTTGTTTTCGGTTCCAAAGTTGCAGTCATGCAAGAGTTTTCTATGAAAACGATTTTTTATAAACTTTCATTACCTAGTACAGTCAACAAAAATGTGATCTACCACTTTTCGACTTTATTACCACTGGATACATTCCAAAAGTGGTAGGTCTAGGTGGTATTTTTAGTTGACTGTACTGATTTGAATATAGTGTAATTTTTAATAAACATCATTGTCATGTTATGAAATAAATTAAAAATCACATTAATTGAAAAAAGGTGAAACTTTTTAAAAGTCTCTTGTGAAATCTTGTGTAGGTAGTGTCAAGCCAAACTGTGGCGTTACATTCTCTGTAACGTAGTGCAATCATTGATAAGCTGTCATGACTTTGATTGGTGTTGTTGTATGATTTCATTAACAATACGTACGGTATTGTAAATTGTCGGTCTGTGACACAATATGTTGACACTTGTAGTATGGAAAACTTTATCACTTATAATAATTCCGACTAAGTAACTAATGACAATGAATGTATCATATGCAACATGCAAGCAAATAATTAACAAAAAGCGATCAAAAACGAATTCTTACCTCCTTTGCTTCCTTCCAACGCTGATAGGAATTACAGATTTATAAAATTATAAGTTTAAAAGTCCATTTAGAGATAAAATTAAAATTTTATTTATTAGTGAGAGGCCAAGTACAAAGTGTCATTTAATTAAAATGGTTATCAACTGCGAAAAATCTGTAACTTAACCTATACAGCAATATAATTAAAGGGATGTAGGTGTTTAGATTTAAAACAGTCGCGTATTAACATAACAATTATCTTAAAATAGAAAAAAACATAAGCATATATTTTCGATTAACATATACAGCCTATTCATCCATAGTTGTCTTATTTAGTGAACAACTTTGTTACCTCCAAATATACTCTTTGCTCTAAATCTGCTGTTTACCTATACCGAGATCTGTTTTAGTCAAATGTTTAATATGCGAGTAACTGTTACTTCGTGAAGATAGCATTTCGTCGGTTGACAAGCAAAACTCACTAAGTAACAAATATCTACTTGAAACAAAGCTCTTATTTCAGTTCTGATTCAATACTGACATAAGAGGTTGCTAAGAGTAGTGACAGTTTTTATAGTGAGTTTAGCTCGTCAGCCAACGATTTGCAACAGTACCAAAATATCGTGCGCTCAATCATTTCAATTTACATGGTAAATATCACGTTTTAAGTCATACTGACAAAAGAAAGTTATTTACTAGTTAAGACAAATAAGGATGAATAGGCTTTAAGTCGATTATTTTAGCCAATGGGTCCGCTTAGGTCGGATTTGAATATTTCGCGTCAACTAATATTATGCTCTATTTCCATACAAGACGGGCTATAATTACAAAGCATATTCACAGCTGTCTTGAAGTCAGAATAACGGTGGATTGTATTAACATACCGTTCTTTGGTCTCTCTGGGACAGAAATATAGGCATGATTTTCCAAGCTAGTCGACCCTGTGTAAGTAATCACAACAAATCGCAGCTATACTTATTCAACCTAGTATCTGGCATACTGCCGCGAAAATCGAAATTCGGAAATGTCGACAATTTTTCTCTGTCACTCAAACGAAAGCGTCATTAGAGTGACAATCTTATGTTTGTAACTTTTAATTTCATTTGTAAAAAAATTGATGTGACACATGGCCTTGTCAATGTTGCGTCATTATTTATTTATTTGTGTGTTGCCCTAAAGCCTAACAACTTTCTATTTGACCCTGACACAGTGTCGCTACAAACAGTTTACCTATGGCAATAATGTGATGTCATGTCAGTAACCAATTGCAAAACATTTTCCAATGGAATACTATTCAATCCTTCGTCCTTTCTTTGGTTTTAAGATTTTATTGTATTTAAGACGATTTTTCTTGCTTCTAGTGGTATCTTTTTCGGCATTTTTATGATGAAATCGTTTAAGTCGCGATATATTTTCTTTTTGTTTACATCGGTGACATTCGATGACATTCAACGCCTGGCCTACTACCGCGAGAATCGAAATTCGTAAATTTCGAGGATGTTTCTCTATCACTCAAACGAAGGCGTCATTAGAGTGAGAGAGACAAATCCTCGAAATTTACGAATTTCGATTTTTGCGGTAGGGCCGCTGATGTCAAACAGTAATCCTTGCCAGTAAAATAAATTAGTGTCACTGAAAATCCGCAACATGGCGAGGGTCAAATAGTAAGTTGTTAGGCTTTACTTGGCGTCCTCCATTAGGCGCGAATTGTTAGGCCATGTTCACACGCTGCGATCGTAACCAAAAAATGGGCTCGCCGGAAGATCAGCGTTGGCTTTCGGGTCGACATTATGCTGAGGCGAGTCCATTTCGTGGTATAATATTAAGTGCTGAATCTGTCTGTTTTGTCTTGTCCTGCCATGCTTGTTATATTTGCCACGAATAAATTATTTGTAGTTGTATTTAAATCCTTGAAATTTACGAATTTCGTTTTTCGCGGTAGGGCCGCTGAAACAATCACTTAATGGAAAAAACACCCGTATTTAAAGTGAAAGAAAGGTTATATTTCCATGAACTGATTGCTAAGGATCCGAGATTGAGTACCGTAAAACCACCTAACTATAGTACAAACGCTTCCAACAATGGTTAAAAATTTTATCGATTAACAAACATTAGCCCCCTTATTCATAAACGACTGCTAACTTAACAAGCTGCTAATAATTGTTTGTCCCTTTCGGTCTTAACAATGTGTGCATAAGAGCAAAAGGGACTAACAATTTTTAGCGGCTTGTTTTGTTAGCCGCCGTTTATCAATAAGGGGGTAGGTGTTATTGTTATATTAATCGTGCTATTCATTGGTAAAAACTCCTCATTCATATAGAAAATAATCACCAAATTAACAATTTAAAAAACCGACTTCAGCCGATTTCTCCAAGATCCCAGATTTGTTTCCATCATAGGTTTCCTCAAATCCTACTTTCTGAATGCAAATTCTTGTAAAGTAATGAAAATTACCAAAAGCGCCATAGATGTACCTATAACATTTGAAGATATCCCTCGATTTCTCCAAGATCCCATGATCAGACCCCAACTTGGTGCCAACGGGACCAGGGGTAATACACGTTCGATCACAAAAAGAAATTTTAAAATCGGTTCACGATTCTCGGAGATATCAGTTAACATACATACAACACAAAAAAAATAATCAGTCGAATTGAGAACCTCCTCCTTTTTTTGAAGTCGGTTAAAAACTTTGAGGAGTGGGAGTTCAAATTGTAGACGATAGTTGTAGTATTGGGCCATGGTTGGGTGGTTTTACGGTAAGTATAGCGATGAAACACCATCGTCTTCATGCAAATATAATGAACAAAAAACAATCTCGTAGATACTAAATAGCCTAAAAAAGAAATTCACTTTAAAATAGAAATTACTTTGCTACATTTCGTTATCAAGCCTAGCTTTTTCTATTGGATTTTATCCGTTAACTACGGAAGTAACATAAAAATATACAAAAGAAAGAAATATAATCACAGAAAATTAAACATTAATATACTACGAAATGCTTACGACTCTCCGTTTCAGTAGGCATTTAAGGCAGTATGAAAACTAATTTATGGCAATGATTAGTCCGATTGAAATTAAGCCATGACAGCATCTATGTGAGCTGAAAATTTAAACAGGTATTTTTCATTCTTAAAAATAATATGTATATGACCCCTGTATGTAGCCTGACTCGCTACAAAAAAATAAATATTAAACTTACCGCGAACTTCGGAAATAATACATTTCGAGCATTTGTCCTTGTCACTCCAACGAATGAGTCGTTAGTGTGACAAGCACAGATGCTAGAAAATATTTTCGACGTTAGCAGTAAGCCCCTAGGCTGATTAGTAAATTAAAACCAGTTAGTTAGCCAGGAACTACTTCGGACTAGCCAAAAACCTCGTACATTATAAAAATAAAATAAAAACATCTTAACAGATACACTAACATAACTTTAAATAACCGAGCACCGAAATACCTGTTGATAACAATTTTGATCGTACTTTGATATCAATATGATTTTTATTGATTGTACAGATGAGTTTACCAAAGCTGGCACCAATGGATCGAGTATGTGACAGAAAGTATTTATGTGTGGATGTCAAAATGACAGTAGGTACAGGCACAATGATATATGTCATTCATTCCATTCGTGCTAGCTTTGATGAATTTACCTGTAAATAGGTAAAATAAATACTTGTGTCAATTGTATGTTTTATTGGCCATTAATTAAAGATGTTTAATTGTCGTCAATCGTATATTGGATAACACCCATTTAACGTTGGGGGCAGTCACAAGCTTCGAATATCCTTGTTAGTGGTGTTTCCATGCTCGGGTGTATATGTATGTTATTCGTATGTATGTATGAAACGGACACAAATACAGCAATGCACTTCATGCACAGCACAGCTATGGCAGAGCTTATAGTTTCTCATAAGGCAGGTGAGAAGTGACATCTGAAAGAAAATAATGGAAATCATAAGAAGGGTTCCTACATAACGCTATTGGGAATGAATTGGGAGACAAAATTAATTAGTTTTGTAAGCTTATTTTGAAACTATACTTGATGTGAAAATACTATCAATTTATATGTCGATATAAATAAAGAATGATTATGCACGAGAACGTAAAAAAGTTAGTAATTCTGTGAGTTCATCCTGTAAAGCAGATCTACTATAAACTTTTTATGTCAACTTTATTTTGTAAAATATTATATGATGATACCAGTAGCTATATGTTTATTCTTCCTACTTTTTCAAATCTACTTAGATGAGCACAACTCACAATAATTGTTGCCAGCACAGTGCACATGTAGTTAAAATCAGCAAGAGCTACGCTAACATGAAGGTTTTTTGATTTATGTTTTGTATATTTTTGTCAACTCATAAAGATGTAGCGCTAGCAGTTGGAGTAGAAGTGTTAGTAAAAATCCGTGTACATTTGATTATTTGTTAGCAATTATACTTTTTAGGAATTGACTTCAGCGTGCCAATGGGAAGCACCGAAGTCAAGGGGATTATATCTTACTTGGAATAATAGCCTAGCCGAAACTAAACTCCCCTGTGTTGTACTTATTATCACTTTCATTTATTATCTCCATTAATTCCGTTGACTCTACGGTGCTCGGCCGCTAAAAAGTCAATCCTGAGAGCTGTTAGTTCAATAAATACATTATCTGTCAACAACGTCACTTTTTGACACATAATGTACTGAAATGACAATTGTCAAGATTGACCTCATAGCGGTCGAGCTCTGTAATGGACACAATAATAATAGCTCTGGCGCAAATACCATCAAATACATGCTTTCAATGTAATACGACTTTACAGTAACTATCACAATACGGATTAGACAAAAGACGAGCAAAATAATAATAAACAGGCTACAAGGCATGCGTACTGCGGTAAAGGGTACTCACCAGAGCTGTATTGCGTGTACTGCTGGTATTGAGGGTGGAAGTTGTGGAACGCGTCGGTCATTATGTCCTTGGGGTTCATTGTCTCCTGGAAATTAAAAAAGTAATACATCTTCATCTAGAATCGGTTCTATCATCATCATCATCGTCATCATTTCAACGGTGTTTTTATGCGATTATGTTACGCGTTTTTTTTTGTTCATTACCATCACCAGCCTCAGCTTTGTCAGCCTCTGTAGCCTAGTTGGTAGTGACCCTGCTCACGAAGCTGGAGGTTCCGGGTTCGAATCCCGGCGAGGGCGATATTCGTGTATTTATTTATCACAAATATTTGTTCCTTGGTCATGGCTGTCTATGTATTTAAGTATCTATATGTATATATCTATTATATATATCGTCGCCTGGTACCCACATCACAAGCCTTAATTGAGCTTACCGTGGGGCTAGGTCGATTTGTGTAAGATGTCCTAAGATATTTATTTATTTATTTATCACCACTTTATTTACCGTTTTATAAAAGCAAACGAGACTATTATGCCAGAATAGCAGACAAACATGCGTCTGCTACAAGATAATCGAAAATGACTCCACTATTTATACGCAGTTTGTCAATAATTTGGGAATGGTAATGACTTGATTGTTGCGACTGGATAATCGCATAGAACTACCCTCAACCATTTATCGCCCACTGCTGAGCATAGGCCTCTCTTCTAGTACGCCACTCATCTCGGTCCTGAGCCAGTCTAACCCAGAAGTGTCCCGCAATCTTACGAATGTCGTCGACCCAACGAGCCAACGGACGCCCAGGATGCTTAGCCAAGTTGCCAATCGCTAACGCTTAGTATAGGTGAAAAACTTAAGAAAGTCACCTGTTGTACGTGTGAGTGACGTATTCGAATAGAGAACACATATTTGAAATTAGTAACACAAACAAAACAAATGCCTATTCGAACACGTCACTCACACATACAACAGGTGACTTTATTAAGTTTTTCACCTATAGCGTATCGCAGTTCTCCCTCTCTGTCACTCTTTCATATTAGTGCGAAAAAGACAGATAGCTGCCTTTCGTTTACGATTGACGATTGAGCGTTAGCAACTTGTCTAAGCACCCAGGAGCTCAATCGGTTCTAAGGCTCTGTTAAATACGTGCGTTTTGAAAGCACGGACGCACCACGCGTGTTTGACCGAGCCTTTAGTAACCAGCCGATAGCGTACCAACGATGGTGTGCACGTTTTTAGCGTCATTGAAAGATCAGACAAGTTGCAAATCGCTAACGCTTAATCGTCAATCGTAAACGAAAGGCAGGTAACTGTCTTTGTCACACTAATATGAAACAGTGACAGAGAGGGAAAACTACAATACGCTACCAAGCGCTAGCGATTGGCAACTTGGCTAAGCTCCCAGATCAGGTAAAAAGAAAGCGAGGGAGCGAGCGAAAGAGAGAGTGTGTGAGAGAGAGAGAAGGTAATTTGTGGTAAGATGAAACGGATTTTTGAATGTGGTAAGACAAAATGCTACCAGCAGACGCTGTGCCAGAAGGACGGCTTTTTGTCTTTCCCCATTCTGAAAACCGTTTCATCTTACCCCAACTTACTTACATAAAAAAGGGAAAAGGGATTCATTGTCTATTGCTTAACATTAGGCATTTTTGAAACTATCGTCTTGAAACGTAACGAGATAAGGAAAGACAGATAAATAATGCTGCCGTCCACAAACTAAAAGGCCGTTAAAGGTTCTTGCGACGTTTTGGAGTTAATATAACAGCGCGATACAGCGCAAAATTGTCTATCGACCTATCCAGGTTTCAAGGATATATCTTTATAAACAGCCGAGATACATCACAGCCGTTAGCAGCTAAATACACAGTTTTAAGACTTTTACTAGCAAAAAGACCGTTAAGTGACAGAAAACTAACAAGAAGACCGTCAAAACTCTATAACCGCCTATTTTTATTGAACCCTTGATGTACAGTCACCACACGGGATTGTTGAGCCACTTGCCACTGTTCACAACTTGGGCGAATAATACAAATCGGGTTCCGAACTCTTATGAGGCTGGTATCACGACTTCGACCGAACTCTGCTGACCAATGGGGCGGTCGTTGCTACGGTTAGCCAATGACCGCTCGCGTATTCTTCAGAAGGTGACATTACCATGGTTACGTAATAACAAAAATGTTTAACCAATGATTGTTCGATATTTTTCCGGAAGCTGACGTTACTATAGTTACGTTATAACATCCGCTTTAGACCTGAAGACGTCAATCTAACTTCAGAGCCCTGATGGTAATTTCGTTCACTTTCCTTTTAACGGCTGTCACTGACAGGTATTTTTTCAAAGTTAGAATTTCAGTCAAGAACTATCAAGTTTCTATTATACATTTTTATGGCTACTGACAGATTATAGGATTATGGGTAGATTGTCAAAGGTTACCTACCATATTTCTACAAAGGTTACATTACATAAGTTTTCAACTAACGTCAACTGAGCTGTAACGAATGATAATAAAGACAGCAATAGCATTTGTCTCTCTCTGTCAATGAAAAAAAATAATTTAAAACTGCTCGATAACATGCCTCTTTATATAAATATGAATGGAAAAAATACCTCGCCTATTAATATCAAATAAATCATGGCTTCCGATTTGAACAATTTGAAGCAAATTCGAATAATTTACTCTAAACGGTTTTAAACAAATCTATGAAGAACTGTCGTTATCCAGTTTCCTCTAGGAACAACGACATCTAGCGTCTACTAATGGCTGATGACTAATCCTTAATTGGATGCTATTTTGCAATAATGTGTCAACCCACATAAATTTTTCAATTAAAACTCAATTCTATAAATTGCTAATTAAAGTTGACATTTTATTGCAAAATGGATGTGGGTTGACGCATTATTGCAAAACGGCATCCAATTCTCGTAGACGAAGAAATTTTTATAATTTCAACTAGTTTTGACACAATGAAATTTTGACGCAACAAAGATTCGTATTTGACTGACATATCATCGGGGAACATCGGCATCGGTCATGTCGCGATCGTGCCTCTACTAACGATAAATACCGAACCCATATTACACGAACAAATTGCATCCATTGCCAAGTGGCTCAACATTCCCATGTGGTGACTGTACTGTACAAGTCTTAAAAGCAGTCATTCTAATTTACACAATTAAACAGCGGCTATTGTAGTTTAACTGCCTTTTAGTCTAGAAACATAATAATTATCCAATGTAGTGTATCATAACTTAAAAGTCGTTAACGCATACATACGAAACTAAAAAGCAGTTAAAGTCCATATGCTGCCTTTTTATTTGTATTTCTGTAAAGAAATTGATTAAAATGCATAACTTAGAGACAGTCACGGCTTTATTAACTAGGTAAAGATAGTACTAAAAGTACACCAACCCATAGACAAAACGTGGTTACTGGACATTACATATTAAAAAGGCGGCTATTTGATCCTCGCTCAGGACAACACTATTAGTTGTGTAAACGATCTTAGCGAAGGTAGCCGTGCCGCGCGCAGTGCCTACGCAGTTTCCTGCTAATACCAACATGCCGCATAGGGCTTGTGCAATATCGGACCATTTTCTGTTCCGGAACTGATTTCCGATACCTATTATACTCCAATTCCGGAACGTTCCGGAATTAACGAAAATTTTGTAAAACTAGGTATTATTTAAATAAAACGAAAAATTGCATTATGATTTGTATACAAGGTGCCCATAAGGAAAGGGAAAATGTTTAACAGCATATTCCTAAGGTTAACACAAACAAGAAATGTTATGTGAGTTTTGGGCAACCTGCAAAAAAACTTCTTTTTTGTATTTCTTTTGGATTTCGAATGCTGAACGTATAAAAGTATTCTTTAAATAAAACTACCGCAAAATAGTACATTACGCTACAAGTGCGAAAAAAATGAAGTTCGAAACGAGTGGAGATAAATAAAAGCACGACCGAAGGGCGTGCGATAAATCGACTTGGTATCAAGTCAGAAAATTCGAAATAAAATTCACTTTCAACTGACAAGACAAAATTGACAGTTGTTTACGTGCAATTGCTTGTGCGTTGCTTGGCGATAGTGGTACGCTAATGCCTTTTTGAAGTGCCAGAGAATAGGTAAAAATGTTCAGTTCGTTTAGTACGTCTTCCGATTAGTAATATCATCGGTCCCTTGCGTATCGCTATAAACGGATTCTGCTGCATAGTAATTAGAATTAGAAACATTAGTCATTATATATGGGTTACAATCTTGGCAACAATCAATTACGTACCTATAAACTTTAATTACAAATTGTCAAGTCTTACCAATATTGTCATGTCATCCTACTGAGATCATATAAAAATTATTAATAATCAACGAAGTCACTCAAATTTGAATCCGTAATTTCAAATTTTCGTATCAAAGATAGTCTCCAACAACTAAGCGACTAGACAGACAGAGGCAGTTATAATAAAAACGAAAAATATATATTTATATAGTGTATTTATAACGAGCACATAACACTTATTTACAACACCCGAAGCACAGAAGTTACAATCACACTACGTCACGTCACACTTTACTTGTCGGTAATTCTGTACTGATTTACTGACCTACTGATTGATAATTTATAATTGCAAATGCTATTTCAATGCTAAAACAGATACAATAAATATGAAGTCGGTAGGTAAAAGTATTTTTGTCTCACTCGTATGAAAGTAAACCCCTTGTTGGAATGCTACTTGATATTAGACCATTCTTATTAATATCGAAATAATGACTAGTAGTACCTAACACAGTTTATTTTACAGAAAATAATATATAATACAATTTGTGGCAAATCACTTATCGATATATTTTGTGGCGGTTTTGTATCTTGTACAGTCGAGTGCATTAATATATAGACACATTTGTAAGGGATCAGTATGGAGAAGTGTATATATATTAATGCCCTTGACTGTACCTATCATAATCGTGTTGATATTTTATGTTTATCCATATAATGAAAACACTTTTTTAAATTCCGGAATACCGATATTAACTGTGTCAATTCCTTTTCTACGTGAATGGTAAAAGAAATAATTGATTGCTTAAATCTGTGACCTGTTTCGGGTGCGGGTAACAGGTACGGAGTCGGTTAATACGACTAATATCCTACTACTAATTAAAATGCAAGGCTAATCACTTACCTTTAGAAGTCTGTTAAAACAAAAGAGGGGCTAAGAGACATTTGTAGGTATTTATAATTAAAAGTAGAAGTGTAACTTAAATTCATGCTCAACAATAATGATAACCTTTTATGGAAATCTCTATACAAAGTGACCCGTTTCTATTATGTTTAAGTAAGTAAATGATCCTATAAAGTAAAATAACAATATTGATCTCATAATAATGTGTCATAAGACTTTGACTTTGATTCTTAGTAAAATAGTTAGGTACTTACAAATTAAAATATTAAGTTAGCAAAGTGCCATGAGTTAAGACTGCTGTATTGTTTATTTTTAGATACATACCTATTGTTCCTATTTTCGTTGATTTTTGACTAATTTCAAATGAGGTAATTTGATTAAACTTTAAAATCAATTATTTCTTGCTTTTTATTTCTCTAACTTCCACAATTTTAGGTTATTATTTCCGAATATAATTGTTAATACCTCGATTTTATAAACACAAAACCAAATTAAAAAGCGGTTATTTCATAATGTTTTGCTAATAACTGCTTTTTTATCTAGGTAAAGTGATGAAATGTACTCGTAATATACAAATGAAATCGCTTTTAAAAATCTAAAAGACAGCTAAATACACGTAACGACCTTTTAAACTTGAATGTTTTCAAAATATGGGCATAAAGTACATAGCAAAAAAGCGGCTATAGTACTTAGCCGCTTTTTAACCATGTTCTCATCTTTAACTTTGTATTACTTGTACAACCCGTTACACTTTAATCTGAATTACAAGGTTAAAAGGCCACTACACCAAATTGCACCGTTTTGTAACTGTGCCCTCCAGAAATCGAAGTTTTTGAAAAATGACCCACCCTAGTCAATTTCTAACACAACCCACCTTGAGGCTGCTGGAGATAGACTGCATAGTGACAGAGCGGTGCGGATCGCGATGCGCATGGGCATACACGGCGGCAGGGAACGCATATCGTAGCGCCACCGCCGCAGCCAGCATCTCGATACAAATCAGGAAGTTCTGGTACCCGGCGGATATGTCAGCTGGGAAGCTAGGGAAAAGGATAAGAATCGTGAAGCAAGTCGTGAATATCTGAACACCACCCACCTTGAGGCTGCTAGAGATAGACTGCATAGTGACAGAGCGATGCGGATCGCGATGCGCGTGAGCATACACGGCGGCGGGGAACGCATATCGCAGCGCCACCGCCGCAGCCAGCATCTCAATACAAATCAGGAAGTTCTGGTACCCGGCGGATATGTCAGCTGGGAAGCTAGGGAAAAGGATAAGAATCGTGAAACTGGCCGCGAATATCTGAATACCACCCACCTTGAGGCTGCTGGAGATGGACTGCATAGTGACAGAGCGGTGCGGATCGCGATGCGCATGGGCATACACGGCGGCGGGGAACGCATATCGGAGCGCCACCGCCGCAGCCAGCATCTCGATACAAATCAGGAAGTTCTGGTACCCGGCGGATATGTCAGCTGGGAAGCTAGGGAAAAGGATAAGAATCGTGAAACTGGCCGCGAATATCTTACACCCACCTTAAGGCTGCTGGAGATAGACTGCATAGTGACAGAGCGGTGCGGATCGCGATGCGCGTGGGCATACACGGCGGCGGGGAACGCATATCGGAGCGCCACCGCCGCAGCCAGCATCTCGATACAAATCAGGAAGTTCTGGTACCCGGCGGATACGGTACCAGCTGTGGTGGGCACGTTATTCGCGTCTGTTATCGGCATTATCACTTCGGCCTTCTCGAGGATGGCTAGGGCGACGCCTGGAAGAGAATAGTGTAAGTTAGGAATATGAAATAGAGTTTGATTGGATTGACACGACTGAATTTGTTCATAATTGATGAGGAATGCTCGCAGGAAGTTCCCACCTCTGATTTGTGTAACTGTCTTCTAACCCTGCACGTCATGCTTTGGACAACATTTAAGTACATTTTCGGAAGTGTCTTTTTATGACTAGTTTTAATTATTTTAGTAAATTACATTTGGATCAAACAAAAGTCATCCTTTACAATATCAATTCACATAGTAGGCAATTAAAATCTCCTACGAATCGAGTTTTACGGACGTTTTAATATAGGAATGCTCGCTTGGCCGTGTGGTGACGGCAGTAAGAATACACTTATCACCCCAACTCCTCCTGCGGGTGTCGTAAGAATCGACTAAGGGATTGAAGTGTCGCTGATCATTATTTGACAAAAGATTGATGACGGGCAGCAGCGTCATCATAGTGGACACATTACTGCGATCGCCAATCCGCGTGCCCAGCGTGGCGAGTATGGGCATTTACCTCCTAATGCGTCTCTACGCATAGTTAATAGGAGAGGCCTACGTCCTGCAGTGGACTATCATAAGCTGATGATGATGATGATGATGATGATGATGATGATGATGATGCTCGCTTGGAAGCCTCACAATCCTATAGGCCCCCTAATCAAGCAGGAATAACAGCAAAAGAAATTCGAAAATTCTGAATACGATAAATTACCGATATTACGCTCGTATATTTTTGTAATTTCTGGACTTTATTAAGGCGACCGCGGCCAACTGTTTGCTGTGCGTCCTTTGAGCTGATTTTCAAGGATTTGGCCGTGATCCTTATTTTATTGAGGCGATACCTTAAAACATCTTTTGAAAATCGCCTTGTGGCTGTTTGAAGATACATTAAGATTAGATACAGCATAACTGTTACCATTATTTCAGCAAGCTGCCGGGTTCGTATTAAAAAGCGGATGACATTTTGACCCTTGGATATATTGACATCCTTGGACGTTTTGACACTTGAAGTGCCCATGAAGGATATAGGTAATCAAGGTAAAACACCCAGGGTCTCCATGCTACACGAAGCGACAAGCGAGACTGCTTGTGAGGCCGAAAACAGGCACAATTAAATCCAAGAATATGTAAGTACTAATCAGCTTTCTAGTGCAAACCCGGTAGTTTAAACCATTCCTATATTTAAAGCTCTCAAGCTATGCGAGAAGAATGGATTAAACCTCACACAATGCGTGCGTTTTTTGCGGAACGTTACAAACATTCTGATCGAACCTTTGTTGGGCGTTTTTCGAGCGCACGTTTTATGCTGTTTTAATTGGCTACACATCATTATTATGTCGCTATAACAATGAGCTCAGGGGTCGATGCTCAGACAACGGATGGTGATATTAAAGTTCAACGATTGCCTTGAAAAGAATAGCGAATGGATGCATTGTTGACCATGATGCCAGGAACTGATCAGATATTTTAGTGGCCTATCCTATTTTGATATTAGAATTAAGCTGAATAATTGATTGGGGGTCGAACTCGAATAAAGGAACATAATCAGAGGTAGGACTGGAGCTATGTACAAAAGGATACCTTAGCGAATATTGGTGTCCATTCGTTTTACCGACAAACGTATAATCGAATTTCATTTCATCGACAACGATTCATCGAAACTTCAGTACTAGGAATTTAGTTTGGCATTTTTTTGTTACACATACTATTCAATTAAAAAACTTTTATTGCTCTGAAAAACTATTCAACGAATATCACTTGGTCAGTGATTTGTTTCAAATTATTTTAATTGTCTCAACTACTAAACATTGAAATTC